>JBBYHL010000006.1:4357015-4374869 GCA_038381835.1 Adansonia madagascariensis | reverse complement strand
TTTTAAATTAATTTATTTAATAATTAAATTATTACATCTATCATTAATTAATAATTAATATAAATATATTATTTAAAACTTCAATTCAAATTTTCGAAAAGAAGTGAAAGGCGCATTCTAGTAATAATAAAAACAACCCAAACTGGAAAAAGATTGAGGCGTTTTGGGTTTTTTATTTATTACTTTAAGGGTGCCTAAATTTTTGTGAGGTGAGTCACGTACTCAAATATAATATTCCGGATTTCTGATATATAATAACAATACCAAAGTGTAAGACTGTTGCGGTGCTGCATTGACCGAGTTCGTATATAAAAATATACAATATTATATAAAAATAAGTAATAATAATTTGATTTAGAATAATTTTGAAAAAAAAATTATAATTATTATGAAGTATTTTGATTTTTTAAAAATCAAATAAAATTAAATTGATTTGAACCGAATTGCATTGGTTTAAAATTGATTTAGTTTATTTATTTTTTTAATTTTAAAAATATATTTTATTATATTTTTAAATTATTTAAAAATTATATAAATATAAAATTCGATTTGATTCGAATAATTACAATTTTTTTTACTTGCAAATCAAAAACTGAACTAAATTAAATATATTTATAATATCTAAAATGAAATTAAACTGAATTTAAAACCAAATTAAACCTACACTGAACATTATTTGAATCAATTTTTAATTTTGTTGGATTTTTTTTCCCAACCCTATCTAAAGGTTTGTGATGTGTTCCCGAAAGCTCCATGTAATTTCGCCCTTCCTTCCTGATATAATTATAATATTAACTAATTTATATTAAATGAAAATTTAAATAGCAAAATTTTTAAAAATTTGATATAGCCAGATTTGATGAGGTTGTTCTCTGTAGCAATAGTATTTAATTTTTTAATTTTAATTTCTAATTATTACAATAAACAGAAAGTTAAAAAAATAAAATGATACAAGTAATAAAATTTATTAATCATATTTGAATTGATATTCTTTATATATAATTATACATTCGTCCATTGTACTCTCTTAAAACGAGTACAGATAATATGAAAGAAGAAAAAAAAAAAAAAACACGAAGGAAAGTGCGGTAAACTAGAAGGTTAAAAAGAGTGTACATTTTTTGGTGCGTGTTGTTCACTACCTGGAATGAGCTAGTGACGGGAAAGTATTCAATTGGATGGTTATTATATTTGATGATTTATATATTCATATAATATTTATATATTTATTATATTATAATTATATTAATTTTAATTTTAATATATTTATAATTTATATTAAATAAATTTTAAAAATATATTTATATTATATTATAATTTTTTAATTTTATGTATAATATTTATATAATTATATCATATATGATCACATCTGTGTATTGGTTACATTCGGCGGCACACCTCAGTGGCGCTAGGGTCACGACACGCGACTTGTTTATCGCATACCAAATAACTGGGATTGGCTTTTGTTTCTATATACGCTGACGTGGTTTTTTAATCAAATTTACTTTCACACACACACAAAAAAAAAAAAAAAAAAGTTTTGCTTAAGAAACAAAAAGTAAGGTTTTTATTTAAAAAAGTTGTCTTTGCTGTAGGATAAAAATATTAAATTTAATAAATTATTTATATTTTATAATTTTACGTCAATCATACAAAATTATTATAATAAAAATTATTAAATATATTAAAATTTTAAATTATATAATTCATATATTATATTAATCATTTTAATTGTATTAAAATTTTAGTTAATTTAAGTATTTTATATTTAAAATTAAAGTTTATAAAAAAAATTTAAAATTAACATGAAAATATTTTAATAAATTCAATTACTTAATTCTTTACTTGCTTTATCTTCTTTATTAAAATTATATAACGTGATTTGATTTGATTGACTTATACGTATACATATGTTTCTTTTTTCCCTCCTCCACGAAGGAGAGTATGACATAATTTAGTAAACTCTAATCATTCTCCATTTCTCATGTTCTTTGTTTTTACTAAAGTTTTCTATAAAAAAACCTAATCCACTCCGTTCACTTTCCTCTTCTCACCGTTATTATCAAACCTTCTTCTTCGCCTTTTTCTTCTTCTCAACTTTCTCAAATCTTGATTGTTGATTATAAAAACTTTGCTTCAAGTTTTAGAATTGACTGAAAGAGCAATGCTTTAATTTAATCCAATTGCGCAACTTACGTCTCCTCTTTCCTCCATGAGCGACTCCAACATCTCTTCCTCTTCTTCTTCGTCTTCCTCTGATTCTGTTTCTATCGCCACTGTCGATCAGGTAAACCCTTTTCTTTCACTTCATTTCTACTCAAATTACTATCCCTTTAGTCAAACACTCTAGCTTTTTTTTTTTTTTCTCTTCTCCTGAAGTATTTATATTTCTTCTTGACTTTAATTTTGTTCGGCAAACTAAATAATCTGAACTTTAAAGTTTTTCTTTTTTTTTTTTTTTTACAAAAAAAGACGTGATCTTCAATTTCTTAATTTTGTTGTTTTTTTTTTCCTTTTTCTCATGATTTTTCTTTTTATTATTATTATTATTATTGTTATTATACAAATAAACAGGTTTATGTGGTAAAGTTTACACGACTGATTTTGAAGTTGCAACTTTTATCAATTAATGGCTCCCTTTTTTGTTTTTTGAACAAATAAATTTAGTGCATGCTTTTAATCACTAGTTTTAATTGGCAATTATTTGCCTACACTTAAAAAATAAAAAATCAATGACTGAATCTTTCTGATACATTATTTTTCTATAAATTTATTGTTTTTCCCCCCAGAATGTAGGGAGGAGTGAGAGAATCATGGATGGTGGCCAAACGTTTTCTTCAGGGTTGCGCCATTGGCGTGATGTTTTCTGGTTAGCAATATTCATAATTCATTTAATTGCGCTAGGATTTGTGCTCACGGTTCTTGGACTCAATAGGTTTAAGAAATCAGATAGGCTAAACATCGATAGATATACGAATCGCGTGTGGGAGAATAATAATGGATTGACGGAGAATTATTGGCCCAAGTACGCAGTAGCCGGTGGGGTTGGGACCACTCTTGGATGGATTTGGTTGTTGTTGCTTGGTTCTTATGCAAACCAAATGATGAAGGTTTCAGTTCACATTTTGACAACATACCTCGCTGTGATTAGTGTTTTATGTTTTTGGTGCAAACAGTTTTTCTGGGGTGTGTCATTTGCAACTGGTGCTGCGCTGCAGTTCTTGTATGTTATATCAGTTGTAGACAGGTATGATCTGGTGCTATTATTTTTTTTTCCCTTTTTGATAATGATGAAATGTGTCACCTATGATTTATTCATTGTTGGGTGCTGTAAAGATACAAAAGAATAGGTTACAACTCATTTATCTGTTAAATTACTGTTTGAAATTTCTTTTGTCGACTGAATTACTTCCTTGCTTCGTTTTCATAGAATTTAGGCCATCTTTTTTACCAATTGAAGAAATTGATAAATTTCCAGTTGTAAGCAACATGGAATGACGCCACTTGGTGGTTCTACCGAGATTTCAAATAACCTTCCTAGGAATTGAAATGTTCAAGTTTTGGTTTTGGTGGCTTGTATTGAGAACAAGGAGCTATTTCTAATAATACACTGGCTGAATTAGGAAAAGGGTTACTGTATTGAGTCTGCATATACTATATCAACTGAAATAATGAGTCTGCATATACCATATAGAAAATGAAATAATGAGTTACATCGGTTCATGATTTAGTCAATGCTTAGTAGATGAATTTTAAATGTCCAATCAACCAGAAGTTATATTTGTTTTAATTTACTTGGCTATAAATTATTTTCTCATGTTCTCCATTCCATTCAACAAACTTGCCATGAATATACTATCCTTTCTGTATTCATTATACTGGACAATCGTAAGCATGCTTATGTTTTGCCAAGGTTCGTACTTCATAGATATCTGTTCATTTCAATATGGTTAGGAATGGGTAATTCTGGTTTGTAATAATCAAACCTTATGAAGTCTACCCTGACCAGATTTTTTTTGTTTTTTGACAGACTTCCATTCACCATGCTGGTCTTGCAAAAAGCTGTAAAGATGGTACGGAGTCTTCCTGAAGTTACAAGAGTTGCCTATGCATTTATGGTAGTCATGCTTTTGTGGATGGGCATATGGTCTTTTGGAGCAGCTGGTGTTGTGGCTTCCAGCAGGGGTGACCTTGGACGCTGGTGGCTCCTTGTGGTGAGCGGGCAAGTTTTGGTCTTAATTCCATCTGTTGTTACTGCAATGAGAGTCACAGGAGATTGCTATTAGAAAAATGGTCAATTTGGTGGTAACAAAACTAGTAATGCTGTTATTTGTACCTGCAGGTTCTCTCTATAAGCTTATTTTGGACGGGTGCTGTCCTTTGCAATACAGTACATGTTATAGTGTCTGGGCTGGTGTTTCTTGTTCTTATTCATGGTGGTCGAAATGCTTCATCAATGCCTCCCAACTCATTGATGAAATCTCTACGATATGCTGTAACAACGTCTTTTGGAAGCATTTGCTATGGGTCACTTTTTACAGCTGCTATTCGGACTATGCGGTGGAAGGTAAGCACACCAGCATTTGCTTTTCTACGTCTGGTTCACTAATTTTATTTTCAAGACTCAAATGAATGCTTTGTTTCAGTATTTAATTGCAAAATGCATTTTAGATCAGGGGATTCCGGTCAAAAATTGGCAACAACGAGTGTTTGCTTTGCTGTGTTGATTTTATGTTTCAACTTGTGGAGACCCTTGTTCGATTTTTCAACAAGTACGCCTATGTCCAGGTAGTTTTATGCTCATTTCTTGGTAACCTCTCTAATTTATTTGTAACTCATTCTATAGAGCACCTGTAGCAACATTACATCCTCAATGTTAGCCTTTTTATATTAGCACTGAATACACATGCCAGTTGCTTGGTGGCATTCATGTATCTTAGGGGAATATCACAATAGTAACTTAGACGTTTTCTGTTGGAGTGAAGGGGGTTATGCAGGAGTTCTAATTCAATTTGTCGCATGAGATTATTCTTATTTTAGATGTCCATTTATCCCATGAATTTTCTAAGAGAATTTTTCTTGTTTCCTTCTGTCAGTTGGTGTATGACATGTTTAGCCATAAAGAAATTCTTTTTTAAACTTGAACGGTTGAGTTCTCACATTACTTGTAGTAATCTATATAATGAGGCTGCTAGTAAAAATTTCCAAAATATTGCATTAACTATAATGTTGTTTTTTTCATGCCTATTCATACCAGATAGCTGTTTATGGCAAAGGTTTTAACCGGTCGGCAAGAGATGCCTGGGAGTTATTCCAGTCAACTGGAGTTGAAGCACTAGTCGCCTATGATTGTTCTGGTGCTGTTCTGCTCATGGGTACCGTCTTGGGTGGGCTTGTCACCGGAACTTGTGCTGGTGTTTGGACATGGATTACATGGAGGGACAGAGTGATCATGGTGGGGTCCACTGCAATGTTGATGGGAATGGTCTTGGTTAGTGTATTTTCTCTTCTTCAACTACAATTATCCCTATTCGTAATCAATTCGAAATCCTTGTTGCCCAATTTGGTTTAAGGTTAATGTGCAGTAATGTTTTTGTTGAGTTTTCCTAGTTTTGCAGTAGAAAAGGCCTTATCTGTTAGATTTATTGACGCGTTTTGTTTCTTTATTTTTAAAATAGACGCTTTCTCTTCTAATGTCGTTGGCAGTTATCTGTTACTCTTATAGGATAGCAGAGCCCTCCTTTTCCTGCCTAATATTTTTTATTCTGGTAGTAGCAACTAGCAAGTACCAATATACAGTAAATCATTTATTTTCGAAATACGAGAAACATTGACTACTAATCAATGGAAAATTTCAGCATAAGTTATTAGTTGTTTTTTGTTGTAATTGTTGTCTTTTAATTTGTATAAATGTGATAAAGCAGCAAAAATTTATGTCAGCAGTGATGCACACTGGATTTAAAGACTCGGCTGAAACCTCTTGGTTGCAGACCAGTTAATACAGGCCGCTTGAATTCCAGTCTCTCGGAAAAAGTATGAAAAACATGGAGCAAACTAACTATATAAACCATAAAGTACTAACTGTTGTACATAAGCTATAATAATCGATCTTTATGATCAGGATATTGCCACTTCTTTTGTTTTATTGAAGATTAAGATTTGGAAAATGCTTGCTTCAGGTGGGACTTGCAATGGTCGTTGTTGAAAGCGCTGTTACATCTATATACGTCTGTTATGCAGAAGACCCCTCCTTGATTCAAAGGTGGGATCCTCAGTTCTTTAACCAAATGTCGGAAGCACTGCACCAGCGTCTTCAGCATAGGAGTGCACGAGCCAGGGAAGTATCGAGTCACAGCCTGCATGACAGCTACATGCAAGATACATTCCATCTTTGAAAACTTTACATATATTAGTTAATGAAAATGTTGTGTGTAATTCCTACTCTTTAAATTATGATTCCAAATATAAATGACTTTGTTCAATAGGACTTGTCCTCTTTTGACCTCTATCTTTGTTACTAATTACGACAGGTAAATTATATTTTATAGTTAAGTGGATTTTGTAGAGGGATATGTATCTTGTTTGGAAATGGATGCAAGGGGTAACAGGCACTGACATGCCTAACAAAAATGCAAATAAAATTTTACTTGCCAAGGAAGTAAAACCCTGTGTTATCACGTTCAAAGATTTTATTTCATAACTATTGGCTTTTCTTCTCTTCGTCTTCTTAATTCTTTTTTTGATAGTGACTTAGGGCTCGGCTGGTTTCCGGAACGAGTCAGAATAAATTTACCCCATTTTTCTAGCGGAGGAAATTGCGCAGTAAGGTGCATTCCAAATGCAGCCTGTGGTGCAGATAACATCAGTGAAGGGTTTTCTCTCCACTCTTGACACAGTAACATCTAAATGCAACCTTAATTATAAGATATCAAATCAAATACAGAAAATGTTAGTATAACATTGTAATTGGTTTCAACTAATGAACAGGAAAAATATGATGATTAAATTCTAGAAGTATTTTGAGAGATTTGTTATGAAAGAGAAAAAGCAGTTGGGACAGCAATCAATCTAAAGATAAGATACTGCAGCAGCCAGAAGGACAGGGTCAGGCAGGCAAGGCAACAGATAGTACGGAGAAATTTATCACGAAAAAGGGGAGGGAAGAGTGCATGGAAATGGAATGGATTTGAATTTTGGAGTTTGGAGGTCGAGGGCTGGCTAGCCAAGTGAGAAGAGAAAGAGAAAGAGAACTCGGTCAAAATCCCTGGCTCAAAGCTAACACTACGTAATATCACATCAGCCCAGGCAGAAAGGTTTTGCAGGAAACAGAAACAAAAACAGCCAATCCCATTTTTTTCCTTCCTCAAGACCTTGTAGTCTAGTCTGGTCTAGTCGAGTGTAGTCTTCTAACCTTGGTTTGGTAGTACATATAATACTACGATTTTATAACAACAATAATAATTGTATGATAACATCACTCAACAAACAATCGCCCAAAAAGAAGGACCCAGTCCCCGGCACGTCATAACTGTACGATTGCCGTAGCCGATGCGTCATTATCTTTTCTCTTTTATCTCTGTCAGACAGAAATCCCATTAAATCAATTCCCATTATTATCTTTCCTTCCCTCTTTTTTTTTTTTTTAAGTATTTATGAACGCATATTATTGCTTACTGCTTTGCTTTCGGTACTTCATATTTATGATCTGACGGAGAAAATCTAATTAATAAAACAATAAATATAGCCCTACAGTAACTCTGATCTAAACCAATGCCCTTTGGCTTGCCTTGGTTCCTTCCATGTCCAAGCGTTTGCTTTCAACTTCAAGCAAACCCCATGCTCTAAACGAGTTGAGTTGAATCTCATTAAAGTTGTTCTGTTCATGTTCTTCTTTTCCTTTATCCATTTAAGAAAAGAAAAAGTACTGTTAGGGGATTAAATTATGGATGACATCATATCATCATCAAGCCGAGCAGACACTCTTCCCTATCCCCATGAGCACAGCTATTAAAAAGCGTCTACGTACATCAGTAAGTATGCCAATTAAGAGACAGAAGCAAAGTCAGATATATATATATATATATATGGAGCAAATAAAAATTAGAAAAGGAATCCAAGCATGCAAAGCAAAGCTAGCTCCTTGCCTGCCAGCCTGCCTGCCTACTACTAAGACAACCACTATCAGTATATAGGAGGGAGCCGTAGAGAGAAGAAAGAATCATCTCATCTCATCTCATCTCTCATCTGGCTTCGTTCAGAGACAAAACTAACAGAGAGGATCAATTGAAGAGAGAGAAAGGAGAGGACAAGAGTTGGGCTGGGGGTTTCTTGTCTTGGGGACTGGGCTCTTCAGTTCACTACTACTCACTCGCACCGATAGAGCGTGCAAATATCAAAATCACAACATGCACGTAAAATCTAATCACCACTAAATTAAAGCTTTAGCTCTAAGTCTGAGGTCATTTACGAATACCTATCCCTAGCATTGTCCTTTAGAATAAGGTGTGTAATTAATGGTCTGAGATCACTGTGATCGGGACTTTGGCCCGAGTGGCTCATATTGCAGGGTCAGGATTCAATTTTGGGTTCTTGCTAAACGAGGTGTTTATTCATATTATGTTGAAAAAGAGTTTTAAGTCCGGAAGGTGAATGGTTTTGAATCATGATTTGATCCAATTTGAAGTATCTTAGGTTAGTCCTTGGTTCAAAATTTTCTTAATCTACATTCTTAGATCAGTTCGTTAATTGAAGTACGTGATTTGTTAACTTTCTCCTACTTAAACATTTGAAGCTTAAAAAGTAATTCAATACTTAGTTTAATCATCACATCAATGAACTGTATTATTCTCTCGACCGAACAAATCTATATATATATATATATTTCTATCAAGTTAATTGAAACGTGATATCAACTTTTTATCAAGACAAGAAGAGAGACTTAATATACTAACTTAAATTTTTTGGGTTCAATCTTAAAATGAAATATATGATAAACTCTCCCATGATTTCAACATTACTTTCTCTTCACCCAAAAATTCTCTCTTTTCTCGTGGTGTAGTCTTGGCACTGAACAAGTAATAATACAAGCATTATGAATGGAGCAGAAAATATTAAAAAAGAAACAAGCCTTTTTTTTTCAGTTTTCTGCTTTCCAGTTTCTAGGCACAAGCAAGATGAAATGAAATTGAGACAGGTGTTGCTAAATCTTTTATCATGTAACAGAAGTAATTTGGCAGAGGCATGGAAGTTGACTGTAAAATGCAGAGTGGATTAGACGCACAGCAAGGAGATAATGAAGGTGTGATACACGAAACAATGGAGTTTTATTGGGAAACTAAAATCCCAAGTCTGAAACGCAATAATAAAAAAGCCTGTTGTGTTTTTTCTGAAACTCATATAAGCAAAAAAGGACCCGTATCCTTCCTCCATTTAAAACAGATCCTTCTTTCATCGAGGATTTTTTTCTCCATTTCTCTGTCTCTTTCTCTCAACCTTCTTTTCTTTCTTAGGAACGCAGCAGACTCTCACTTTACAGGAAAAGAGGAAAAAAAGCAAAAAAGATAATGCAGAGCTTCAAAGCTGCCGCTCCTGCTGACCCAGACATGTTTTGCCACTCTTCTTTTTTCCTGAGGTATATTTACTCACTCGCTTGCTTTCTCATTAAGCCATCATTTTGGTATTTGGTTTGTTAAAAGTGCATGTATTTAGTTACAAGGCAATGGTTATACCTGAATGTGTATGTAAAAGAAAAGCAAAGAAAGCTGGCTGCTGTTTCTGTTGTAGTACTAAGAACGAAACATGCTTTTGTTCTGACTCTTTCCGTGTCTCCGTTCTTTTCTGTTTGAGTTGAAAACAGAGGAGACGATTTTAATGGCCGTCAGCAGTCGCGTTTCTCGGACCTTGGAGAGCTTGATCATCCCGTGGCTGCTTTTCATCACGATGATTCTGTTGATTTAAGCTCAAGTATTTCTCTTTAAAAAAAAAAATTCTAAAAAAACTTGTTTTTGTCTTTTCTTTACTATTGTCTGGTACTTTCATCTTCCCTGAGTACTTTCTCTATTTATAAAATTCCTTGTAGGCTCCATTTTTAGTTTAAAATCCAGCAATGTTGATGTTGTTGCCAATAGCTTGCACTATGGCTCCCTGAACACGGTATTCAACCCCCTGCCAACTCTCTCTTTGTAAATAAGAGACAAGATTTCTTTTTACATTTTGTATAGATTTTGGTGCACTATGCAAATGTTTTTGCTTTGCTGCAGAGCGTTAAGGCAACGGAGACAGTTTCAAGCGGAACGGGGTGTTTGGACACAGGGCAGTTCCTGTACCAGAAGGGGACAACATTCGGTGCCTCGTTGGGAAATGGGCATGTGGAAAACTGGGGTGACTCTGGCCTTGCGGATAATAGCCTACAGACTGACACTTCTACTGATGTTGACACTGATGATAAAAACCAGGTTTTGTTTCTGTTTCTTCTATGCTCACACTATTTTTATGTTGTGTGTTCCCTTCGTGTGTTGTTGCACTTGGAACGCCTTTAGGCTAGAAATATGCACTGTATTAGAATCATGTTTTTTTTTCCCTAAAAATTTTGCTAGGTTTAGTAGACAATCATGTTACTTTTGGATGATTGTTGATTACTTCCTAATCACTAGGACTGCCTGAATCACATATTTAACACTGGTCATCTCCTAAATTATTTTGTATGAAATTGTTGCTTAAGTCTGTCTACTTTTACGGTGTTACTCTTAAAGCTATTTGGCTTTGGTGGGATATTATTAACTTGTGATAGTGGTTCTTACTTCGTAATGGTCTTGTAGCTTCGTGGGGTTCAACATGGAGCTATTATAGCAGTCGACTCTGTGGATCAGTCCAAGTTAAAAACTGGTGATCAAAAGGTTGTGACAGTATTGAAGTTGTGGAATCAATTTCAATTTTTGACAGCTAACTGTGTGGCTTTTGTTTATTGTTTCTTCAGACACTTCGCCGGCTCGCTCAAAATCGAGAAGCTGCAAGAAAGAGTAGATTGAGGAAGAAAGTAATGTGTTTATTGCTCGTTATAATGATTTTGTTTCTCTATGGTGGATAAATGGGATTCATGGGGTCTGAGCGATTCTGATATAATGTCTTTTTTTTTTTTTTTTTCCCTCCTTTCTCCAACTTTAGTAGATTTGATTGATCTGATAAGGCCTTCAATTCAATTGTGATCTAGGGAACTTAGGAACAACATGTTCACCTTATAACGATTAGCTTTTTGCAAGTTAAGGGTTAGTCATTACGGTGGTCATTATTAAAGAGTGAAGGACTAGTCGTTATAGTGATATCTTTGTGCATTAGGCGCGAGGCTAACTCTGAAGTGCACTACTACTCAACAATGATGGTTATTGATCTTTGGGATAGATATATTATCTGCCATGCCTTAATGGAATGTTGCTGATAATAGTTATATAAGGTATTCGAGGCAAAAACTCAGTGACCTTTTTAAGTGAGAGTTTAGTTATCTTTTGCTTTAATGTTTAATTCCACACCTCAAATAAGTATGAAAGTGGTAGATTCACCGAGATGGTGGAGTACACAACCTAGTGTCTTAAGCGTTTGAGTGAATATTTCCTGAGTTGAAGTAATCAGATGCATTTTTTTCTCAATGAGGAAGTCTCTTAATTGTCCTGCAAGATTATTGATCTTTTTTGCAAATATTGATTCTCTTTGATGCTGGCTGTTCTATGTCTTGATTAGGATATTGTCTAGCAAAAAAAAAAAGTGTATTTGTACCTTAGTAATTCATGATTCTAATGATATATGTGGAAATTGTTTGTTTTCTCTGATTCTTTATTTATCTATTTCCCCTATGGTATCTGTATATGTGACCTCCCTCCTTTTTGTTACTGAAATTTAATCAATAATGCCTGCTTGAATCATTTATACATTTGGTTTTTGGATAGGCATATGTCCAGCAGCTCGAGAACAGTCGACTTAGGCTTACACAATTAGAGCAAGAGCTTCAAAGAGCACGCCAGCAGGTATGTGAATTATGTTTGTTGAAGGATGGTGCTTATGGGAGGGAATGTAGAATCTCTAGTTCAGGATGCACTTTCTCTTGCTTTCTTTATATTTTAATTTTATTGATCCAACCCCATAGATCAAAGGTATAATTATTGTTGGTGTATAAACCAAAGGTTTTTTCCCCTATTTTCTTTCATTTTTTAATGCAGGGTATTTTTATTGCGTCTGGACTTTCTGGAGAGTATGGCCATTCAGTTACTGGAAATGGTAAGGAAGTTTTAGATAATGTAAATTGAGTCAGTTCATAGAGTCAACTAGTTGTCATTTTTCGCATCTATAAGCTGTCGCTAAAGAGTTTTAGTTCAGACTCAGAGTGCTAAAGTTGGGAAAATTGTATAGTTGTGCCAAATGCACTAGCCACAAAAGGCAGTACTAGTTGTAGGTGGTAATGGTTTTCAAAGCTTTGAACCAAATGTATGACCTCAAGCATTGTTTATCATAATTGATGCTCATCTATTAAGAGATCTTAGTGATGACATGATTTTTCTTTTATGTGGTCTGCTAATTGTGTTTGCCTGTACGGACAATATTCCCTGCATTTTCGTTAATTTAGTGCATGAAAGAAAATATGTAGATTATCATCACCCTCTCCTTTCAATTCATTTAGTATTTGTGCGATTTCCCTGCAATTATAAATTATCCAGCTTCTGCATCAGAAGTCACCTCGCCTTTTTCCTTTTTTGTAGATTCAGATACTGATACTGTTCATTGATTGTTGAAGTCTGTTGACCTAAGAAAAATATATGCATAAGAGTTGTTGAAGACTACGAGTCAGATTGTGCACTGTAATGGGATTGTAGAGATAAAGAAAATAGCTTATAAAATTTATTGTAGGATTAGATGTTAAAAAATAATGTCAATAGATTAGCTTGCATTTGCAAGCTTGTTTCGTCATATGTACATAGGCACATAAACCCCTACTATTGTAGAGGTTACATATAATTGGTGGCTTGCTTCTGTATGCTGAGGGCCGAAAACTTTTCTGTATCCTAGTCTTGCTGGTGTTTATGGTTTTGGTACAAGCTAGTCTGGGTGGTGTTTATGGTGTTTATTATTTAAAAGATAATTTCCTCACATGGCTTAATCATTGATTATACTTCCAGCAGCCTTGGCCTTTGACATGGACTACGCTCGCTGGGTTGATGAACATCAACGGATGATAAATGACCTAAGATCAGGTGTAAATTCTCATATGGGAGATAACGAACTGCGCATTCTTGTTGAGGGTGTCATGGCCCATTATGATGAAGTTTTCAGGCTAAAAAGCATTGGTGTAAAGGCGGATGTATTTCACATGCTTTCTGGCATGTGGAAAACACCCGCAGAGAGGTGTTTTATGTGGTTGGGAGGATTTCGTTCATCCGAACTTCTCAAGGTGCTTTACTATTTGTTATTTTCATTCTATTATCTAAATGTAATCCTTTCTTTTTTCTTTTTTTTTTTTTTAAATATCCATTTTGGTTGACAATTTGATTTTGAAACTTTAGATCCTCGGAAACCACCTTGAGCCTTTGACAGACCAACAATTAATGGGCGTATGTAATCTGCAGCAGTCCTCCCAACAGGCTGAAGATGCCTTATCACAAGGAATGGAAGCTTTGCAGCAATCTCTAATAGACACACTTTCATCTGCATGTTTGGGTCCTACTGGTTCCGGAAATGTTGAAGACTACATGAGCCAGATGGCAATAGCAATGGGCAAGCTTGCCACCTTGGAGAACTTCCTTCACCAGGTAATTGACTTTTATCTCAACCTTACTTAACTATGAAGTGCTTATCACAGTTTTTACAAGTATCCCACTTCATTTTCCAGGCTGACCTTTTGAGACAGCAAACTCTGCAGCAAATGCATCGAATTTTGACCACTCGCCAAGCAGCACGAGCCCTGCTAGTTATTAGTGACTACACTTCTCGGCTTCGGGCACTTAGCTCTTTGTGGTTAGCCAGACCTAGAAACTGATATTTTTTATTCAACGAGGCTCTTCTTGATTTCATTAATGCTTTGCACACAACAGTTATGCTATTTCACCATCTTTTGGAATCCATTGAAGGTGCTGGGTGATGGCGAAGGTGGAAGTATGATGTGAAATGTCCTATGATGGCTTAAATTTCCGTTGCTGTGGTTGTAATTTTGTTTGCAACACTAGGAAAATTTCAGCGGCCTAAAGAAATGTCGGTATTTAGAAGAGCGCTGTATATCAAGTAGGATCTGAGCACGTCTTGTGATTGTTAGTATAATCTGAAATGTGAGACAAATCCTCCAAAACTTTGATGGTGGTAATCACCTTAATTCAACGCTAACTTAGATCAGTTCAATGCTTGAACGTATTTAACGGTAAAAGATTACGCCAACATGTCAGTTATTCCATGTGTTGGCCATATAGGGTAAGATTTCAAACCAGAATGGACAAGTGCTTTTGGCTATTTACATGATTCTATTCGTCATAATATTCTGGTACAGTAAAAATTCCTATTACAAATTCTAATGTAATCATCAATGATGTATAGAAGTAATCCAACAAAGTTATTCACAGCCTCTTATTTAAAGAAATAAGATATTTGAACCGAGATTGACAATTCTTGGCCTGTTGATTCTGCGATTGTTTCTGCTTGTTCATGATTATTTGGAGCCTTCTGGCCCGTATGTTTTTCTCTTGCGCATCCTTCCTGCAAGTTACCGAGTAAGTGTAGGTCATTACTGAATGGTCCATTTAGATACCAGAACTTAAACAAGAAGATAGAAGAGAAATGATCTGCGTACCTGGCCTACGGTGTCTTCGGGATTTGTTGATGTGGGGGATGAACACTCCAGTTCCATTGCTATTTCTCCACAGATTTGAAAGCCAAGTTGGTACTGAGTTTGTTTTCTCGCTGTCCCACGAACTGAAATAGCTTCCATATCGTAAGGAAGAAGAGAGATCACCAACTGCTCTGTCTGATCCCGGTTTACTAGTGCCAGCACTGACGGAGTTGATAATTTCAGTTACTTGATGATCCTCGTCATCTTCTGCCGTTAAAAGTAGAATCTGTCTCCTAATTTCAGCGTAGAAAGCATCATCTTCATCAATCCCATCATATTCACAACTGGGGCCTATGTTCATGTTCACGTCCATGGTGGGCTGAAGGCTTTAGTACTGCTGTTCCAGAAAGAAAGAACTTGGAATTACCTGGAGAAGCTTGGTTTTCCAATTGACATGGTTGGACATTATATAGGAGAATCCGGACCATAAATTACATTGTTTAGGGTCAATGCTTTAGGTCCAAAGAACCCAATTGACTTGAAATGTGTCCGAATGGATGTTGAACTAGGGAATATCTCTCTTTTTGTACGTTAGTTCACGTTTGTTGTCTTAATTGCTTCTATTTATTTAATACCAAATCCTTTCAAGGACTGGTTTGTTAAACCAAGTGGATTAGAATGATTCGGAGGTTTACTTTTGTAGCACTCCACTTTCAAAAGCATTGAATACTGAATAAGAAAGATCTAAATTCATGTAATCTGATTATTTGTATTGCTTAAATAAGAGGAAAACAATAATTGAAAGTATCAAATCTCAGCTGGTTGACTTGAATGCTCCAGCCGATAGCTTATCAGTTGAGTAGTTAGACCATAAAAATATGACTACTTGGGACAAGAAGTTGATCCACCCAGACCAACCCAACCGTTGAACGTAATTTTCATTTTTTTTTTTTTGGGGGGGGGGTGGGGGAGGGGATTCTTTGGTTTCTCACTTTCTTGATTGCTCATCACCATGAACTACAGGCCATTTTTCCTGATCAATCCATTATACAAAACCAAGGACTTTCAGTTGTATTTTGATTTTTTAAACGTAAAATAAATAAATGTTCTTTTTCCATTTCCGATTGGATTAGTAACCTATTTTTTTTCTTCTAATAATTAACCTCTTTTCTTCAAGACCCCAAAAAAGAGTCAGTAACGTTTGAAATCATCATATATTGGTCAATATCTTCTATTTTCTTTTATTTTTAAGTAAAATGTGGCCAGTATCTTCCATTTTCTTTTCTTTTCCTTTTAAATAAAATGTGGTCGGTATCTTGAAAGTTGAAACCAAATTAGATCATCCATATCTCATACATACTGTATTGGTCCACCTACTCTTTATTTATTTATTTTTGGACATCTTATATGATATGCCCTTTTTTCAAACATAAAAATGAAGCAAAAATAAGTTTTTTTTTTTTTTATGTAATATAGACTTTCGGTAATTTTAGATATTGACACAAAAATATGATATAAAAATAATACATTTAATACATACGAAAAATATTACTAATTAACCAAAATTCACTATATTGCAGGGGCATAATGTAGCATTGCCAAAAATTACTCAGCCAGGGCCAAAAAATAAACACCGAAAATCACATATTTCAAAGATTAGTTAAGGATATGTCTCTCAAGCTTGGAACGTTTACAGTAGCCAAAAATAGCTTTCTACATGTCAGCCACAGCCCAATAGATGCAACAAGCTAACAATCAAGCATTAGAAAATACAAAGCTATACAACTAACCTAGCGAGCAAAAATAAAAAGCGCCTCCAGCAAAATGGTCTCTGACAATTGAGAAGGTTTCGACTGTGAATCCTACAAGCAAGTCAGGCCTAGCTTGACATCATGACATGATCGATAGACTGAAGTCCTTGGTCAACAAAATAACGGACAGAGACATCAGGGTCCTCGCTCACTTCAACCAAGCATGGACGGATTGTCTTCCCCACCACCTATTGCAACAGTCGATAGGGCTACATAAACTAATTAAAAAAAATGAAAATGATGGAGCCAAAGGGGGGGAAAGCAAGCGAAAGGGAAACGGTGGTAAAAATGAGTTTCAAGTTTAATTACTAACAGACTGATCAACGATAGGAATCAGAGACTGCGAAACCTTTGCAACATTGAACTTAATGTTGGGGACCCTGCAGAGAGCAAAATGCAGGCCAATCACTTAGAGATCACTTCATCAGAATACTATATACTCCGTCCGTATTGATTTTGCTAACAAACCTGTCTTTTGACGCATTGGTAACAACTGGCAACAATTTAGAACACGTTATTTCTGAGCCCATAATAGGAGCAAGGAGAGAAATGGCATGAAAAATGGTCTTCCGATAAAAATAGTGTAATCGTTAGCCATCTCTAATACCTGCAAAGATAAGACCGAAACTTCCACATTGGAGAAAACTGTGAAACACATAAATAAAGCAAATAAACAGGGGACATTATATGCCTAAAACAAACAAAGCGAGCCAAAGAGGGAAAAAAACTATTCAAAAATCCACAGGGAGGTCATCAAATAATTTTTTGCTAAATCAAAGTTCAGTGGTGCACAGCTTAAAAAGGAAAAAAAAAAAAAAAGTAGTACAACCTAGCAGGGAGTTCCTGCAAAAACCTTGTAGTGCATAAAATTTTATTTGGCCACTAAGGATTCTCATAAAACAGAGGAAAGATTGAAGGACTAGTACAGTCATCTGTTTAAATTTCAGGTAACACTTCCTACTTGCTTTCAGCTGTAGAAGTAACATGGATTTCTTCCTTGTTTTTTTGCATGAAGATCAATTGGCAATATTGTTGGACAGAACTGTGGAATAATAGTATGCTGCATCGCCCAAATCTGGGCTAAATTCTTCAGCAAGACGCTTTAAATTGTTAGCAGCTGCATCTCGAATAGAGTAAACCTGTAATAATTACAATGCAAAATAGTTCATAGATTAGAAATCATCACTGCCTGCAATCATTGAATAAATATTAACAATGCAACCGGTAAAGCATTCACATATGA
>JBBYHL010000006.1:4332861-4351318 GCA_038381835.1 Adansonia madagascariensis | reverse complement strand
CCGTCTGTCTCTTAAAAATTTTAAAATATATATATATATATATATATATATATATATTTCCGATTTTCGTTTGTAGTTATTTGTTTATTACGAGAAATTTGTAATCGGCATACGACGATTTCTTCACAACAAACGTGATACTTTTTGTGGGCTAATTTAACTAATTGGCCATGAACTTTCTTTTATATACAAGAAAGTCCAAAGCCCAACCAAAGAGGACTACGGTTCCTCTAGCTTTTCAAGAGTAGTAACTAAGAAAAAAAAAAAAAAAAGTAAGTACAATATTATTTGAGTTTACATTTGATAAATTAACTTATATATTGTTAGTAAATAAAATCATATTATTTTACTAAAAACTTTTACAAAAATGAATATTTTGTTAGTGCATCGCATACAAATCAGCATTATGTTGGCCCTCAAAAAAAATTCTTAACGTGATGCTTTTGCGAAGCTTGTGATTTATATGATAAATTATTAACACTTCTATAATTATAAACAAATGTTCCAACTCTTTTCCATGTGATTATTAATGCATTATTACTCACGACATTTTAACTCCTCAATCGCATAAATACACAGGTTTTTGTGTCAAAATGTAATTTAAAAGAAGAAATTATTGTGCCAAATGATATCAAAATAACTAAAAACGTTATCAAAATCATCAGTTCAAGAATTCACCAAAGCAAATTTTGCTACAATTGCATTTGCTCTCTTTTACAGTACATAGAGCTACAAATTTCTTCTTTTCATGCATCAAGACTTCTAAGGCATTTCTAAACCGAAGCCTATAAAATCACTGCAGTACAGCATCAAACTATTGTTCCTCCTCAAGATCCAAAAAGAGAAGATAAACAACTAAGCCAACCACGGGGATAAATCTGAGATAATTTACTACACCTACTCTGCTTTTCTGAACATTTTGCAGGTTATCACCTATCAACCAAGGCTGGAAGATTGTGTAAAGAAAAATGTCCCAAATGAAGGCATAAGCCAACCTTTCTGAACCCAAATAACGTACCAAGAACTGCCATCTATCTGTTATGTTCCCAAAATCACCATCCATTCGACCATAAAGAGCCCATATTGCAGACAACAGACATACAGCCCCACCGATTAATCCCACTAGGGCTGCGCCATTTGTCATCACAGAGCCTAGCGCAGAGAGCTTGCTAGGAGGGCTATCTGCATCAGCTTCGTTCAGCCGGATTGCCATGTAAGGAATTAAGAATGCTGGCATCAAATAGTGGAGGATTAATGCAATTAGACTTTCCCGTATCAGATACGTTTTTGTAGGCTTATTAGACTTGGATGTAAAAGCTGGCCAATATTAAAACACCTTAATGCGCAATCAAAAGTGAGCTGATCACATTTATTATAAGTTCGAGAGTTTGGAATGAAGCATACTGTTGGTAAGAAACATCTGCAGACCCCAAAGAATATCAAGGGAACTTTTGTATCTGTCCCTCTTACAATCAGTGAATAACAATGGAGCAAACATCAGCGTCCACCCAATGACAAAGTTGAATAATCCCTCAGACATCTGATAAACAAGTATTAGATTAAAAAGCCTTTCTGGGAAAGAATTAAATTCACTTCACCAAAATACTATAGTGATGCTTACAGGGTGTAGAACTGGGGCATCAATCAGACGTATGCCAACTGCTCTGCCAAAAAAGGGTTCCACTGATTGTACATATCATCAACAAGGAAGGGACACAACAAAAAGAAAAAGAAAATCTTTCGTCTAATTCCAAAATCCAAATTAAAAAAGAAAAAGAAAGCTAACAAATTTCGTCTATTGCAAAGCCAAATAGTATTATAGAATCCATGAAGCTATTGAATGTACCAGCATTCGCTAAAGGCAAAATGAAGAAGAAATTGAGGGAGAGACCGATGAGAGCGTTTATCGTATCCGAACTGATGGCCCATACAGGATCTCCCTGGTTTACTCAAAAATCAATCTTTTTGTTTGAAAGAAATGAAGAGAAAGTGGGGTAAAGAAAAGAGGAAGCTTACAGGAGCATAAGGGAGCAAAAAAAGCCACAAGATGTAAACAGCCTCAGCGGCCCACAGAGCCAGCTGAAGGACTCGCCGCAGACTACCATCCTCAGTTTCTTCCGAGGTGGAACTCATGGCAGTGGACTTGCCACGAGACGCGTGGCATACAATGGCCGTCGGAAGGAGGGCTGTTGGAGTATTGGGGATAGACAAGGAGGCTGTGCGCCATGTTTTGCCACGATGTTTGCAAGGACAGAGGTGGCGCTGGGGATGAGAAAGAGAGAGTGAAGGAGGGTTGCAATTGAAGGGTGTTGGTCCTGGACGAGCGAAGCAATTCGTCTTGCGCAGCAAAGCTTGAGTTGCTAGTAAAGCCATGCCCTTCACTTCCTCTTCATCCTCAGCTGATTAAAAAAAAAAAGAAGCTGAAGACTGCAACGAGACACTTGGCCAAAAAATAAAAGAAGGAAAATGGGGCTGAATTTGTCATACGTGGTTCACTCATCGTCCGTTCTAATTTTGTGCGTTTCTTTCCTTTTTTATTTTCAAAAGCTTTTATTCAGGTAATGAAAAGTCCAACGGCGTCGTTTTTATGTCCCTCTCTTTATTACGGCCTGACTTTTCCCCACAGCTCTACGTTATAGTATCGTTTGTTTTTTTTTTTTTTTCCTCTTCCTTTTTTTTAGGGAAAACAAATCATTCAGAGAAAATTATTTTTCCCGCGCATTTAAATTGAAAATCTCCGATCGATGGCTCCGAAGTCCGATAGCACCGAAGGTACCACCGACTCTCTCTCTCTCTCTCTCTCTGTCGAAATCTTCTTTCTTCATTTCATTCTTTGTTAAGCATTCCCAATTTTTTCAGATTTTTAAATTTAATCCAAAAGGGAAAATTCCCCTTTATATATTATCTTCACTGATTGAAGCTCGCTTCTTATTTTTCCTGCTTTTCTTAAATCTTTTGCAAATTTTAATTTGCAGCAATCGTGCTCAACTACGTGAACGAAGTAAGCCTTTTCTTTCTTTTGTGGATTTCTGTTAAAATCTTAGGTTTAAGTTCTAATTACTCGTTCAGGTTTCAGTTAGGTTTAGTTGTTTTATAAGTTATTTTGGAAAATTTATATTTAAAGTGATTGCTAGAGGAAATTGATTAAAGCTTAGATTCCTGTAAACAGATTGCATTGAAGTCATTTTCTTCGGTATTTTTCCCTACTTCACTTAAAAATATTTTCCTTCATTTTGCTTATTTTTCTTGACTACAAAACGCAGAATAATTCTATCTTTTGATATGTAGATCCTTCCGCCTGTTGGTAAATGAAATTTCGTCAAAAGTAATTGCAAATTGCAAAACATAATAAAATGAGGTTAATGGGACTACTCATTTTGATGAAAACAATCTCAGCTTTTGCTGTACAATTCCTTTTTAAAACGACATTTTTTTTAGAAAAAAAAAACAGGATTAAGATAAATTACTATTCACTCGTAGTGCATTTCTGCAAGCGCTTATGATTACTTGTTGAAAGCGGTGTTCAACCTGACACTTTTTTTTTTTTTTTTTAATTTCTAAACCAGCAAAATCGGCCTCTAAATTCTCAAAATGTGGCCGATTCTTTACAAAAGTTTAACCTCAAAAAGGCTTCCATTCAAAAAGCACTGGATACTCTTGCTGATAGCGGAAAGATTTCATTCAAAGAGTATGGTAAGCAGAAGGTATACCTTGCTCGTCAAGACCAGTTCAATATCCCCAACAATGAGGAGCTTGCTTCTATGAAGGAAGAAAATGCCAAACTGCAAGAACAGCTTGAACGACAAAAGAAAGCAATCACTGACGTTGAGGGAGGTAATAATCCTTAAACATCAGATTATTATTCTGCCGAAGGGGTAATAGATACTTTTTGAACATGTCAGCCCTTGTCTTAGGATTCTAACCTTTTGGTTTCACTGTTTTCTTCTTAAAATTTTATTGGAATGTTCTCAAATTGTGTTGTGCAAACATGGATATATGCTGCTGTTGCAGAAATTAAAAGCTTGCAGTCAAATCTAACTCTGGAACAGATTCATGACAAGGAAGCAAAACTGAGGAAAGAGGTAAGAGTTATGGATAATTTGCCAATTTAGAAACTTTTCATTTCTTTGTCTCATAACTATTGCAGACATGTTTTTACCGAAACGAGTGGGAAGATTTGATAACATTGATATGCATCAGGTTAAGGAAATGGAGGACAAATTAGTTCAATTGCGCAGAGGAGTAACCCTGGTCAGGCCTGAGGAAAGAAAAGCAGTTGAAGCCATGTATTCTGAGAAAATAAGCCAGTGGAGAAGGCGTAAAAGGATGTTCAGGGATCTCTGGGATGCTATCACGGAAAACTCACCAAAGGATCTAAAGGAATTCAAGGTTCCAAAACTTCATTCTTTTTGGCAAGGATTCTCATTTTGTACCATAAAAGTTGTCTTTGACATTGGTTCCTTTTTGCAGGAGGAACTGGGAATTGAATATGATGAAGATGTTGGTGTGAATTTGCAATCATTATCTGAGCTCCTTCCGCATGGGAAGAAGCGGGCCAGAGGCCAGTAACTTAATGCAAAGCTTTACATACTTGGTTATCAACTCAGATATAGATTCTGGTATTTCACTAGAGATAAATCTGTTCTGGATATTTGTAGTTTCTTCATCCTTGTTGGATCTAAATCGTTACTTGTGGATCCTACAGAGTGAGTTTCTCACTTTCATGAGCATTATTACATGCCAATGTTTTGTCATTTATGTAAATGGCGGATGATACTAGGTTTTATAGAATAATAACCGTTGAATGTTAATATTACAAGCCACACCATTGTTCTATGAGCAGCACATTTGATCACAGATTATAAATATGAAGGGCTTAGATATAGATCAAATAAAAGAGTCAAGCTCAAGACTTAACGCCCATCCATTTTCTTTAGCGAGGATTATCCATTCTTGGATCGTACATAGTATCATCTTTAGTAACTTGGCAGTTGTCCAAAACAATCTTTAGCTTCACAAAAGGTTTCAAAGCTCATTCGAGAAAAATTATCATTGAGTTTACATCTTACGAAAAATAACAAAAGAAAAATCAAAGACCAAAAACTAAAACCAAAAACCAACTTATACGCTCAGCCAATGCTATACAAAACATTTATTTACTCCTGCTCCTCAATACCCAAGCACTTGGTCTAGTCCTCACAGAAAACAGCCCCTTATTTATAGTAAAGTGTCGTTTGCCTTTCATCCCTGAACTTTCAGCAGTATGTTCAGTAGGGTTTTCAGGTAGAGTCTCCACCTTCAAGCCAGCACAAAGGCTTGAAGGGACTGGCTTATTTCATGGGGACTGAAACATCAGTCAAGTTTTTTCTGAGCGCTCACCATCCTTATCTGTATCTAGGACCTTGTCTTTAAGCTTCCTTGTGTTCAAATTAAAACTCGAACCATGGGAATCATAGTTATCATCGTCACTCTCATAAATAACTACTTCCTTTTCCAATAGCTTGATTAGGTCCACTTCATCAAAGGACATTGTCCTAAGGTCTAGGTTTCCCTCCGCAGAACCTTCACTTGAAGAAGGACTAGACATCTTGATTTCTGGTGTCTTCTTGCTCTGATTCAAGTCCTCTGCTTGACTGCCATGATTTTCCTTATCTTTAGAATTTGATTCATGTAAGTTAGACACTCTTTTTCGTTGAGTATTGGGACTGTTCTGATCATCAGGATCATTGGAATCAGACCGAGAGAGTTCCACAGCTGCTCTTGCTGCTGCCGCTGCATAGGCAGCTGACTCAAAGGCTGCTTGAGCTGCATCAGCTACATCCCTGTACTTTTTCCTTGCTTTTGTTAAATCAGAGAACCCATCATCATCTTGTGCGTTGCCACTTGCCTTAATTGATGTGGCTAGCTTTGGCTGGCTTCGCTTCTTGCTTACATCCAAATTTTCCTGTATTGATAAAATAATTGGCATTCAGTGAATTCTTTCTATGTTTTAGGATATAAGGAAAACTTCCTTTTCAAAGCCAGCTGATCCTTATGATAAGTTACATACCTCACTGGAAACAGTGGTTTCCTCGATTTGTAAAGTGATGCCATTCTCAGCAGCAATCTCCTTGAGCACATTCCTTCTGCTCTGCAAGTCCGGTTGTCTGGTTGATAGCTTTTGTATAATCTGTGGGAGCCAAAAATTATGCTATAGCATACTGCAGAATTCAACTAAACATGATTCACAAGAGTTGCTAGGATCTGTATTATGTTAAAATCATTCATATTGCAAATTAGTGGTTGCTCAGCTCTACTTTTCTGGTTAATCTGACTAGCCCAGTTCTTCTAGCACTGTCGGTGTCACCAATACTATGTCTTGCCACTGAATCTTATTATATCAATACTAAAACTTGGAAAAACAATGTCCTACCATCTCTGTAGATTTCCTTCACAAAGGTACCACTATAGTAGTAAGTATCGATCTTAAAATAATAATAATAATAATAATGATAAAATCTCAGGAACACTGTTCACATCTCTGATGCTACTTTTAATGGTAAAAGGACTAAATTCTAACTTCAAAATCAAATAATAAGTTCTAGTATTAGTTTCTGACCCTATAAAGAAAGGGCAAAAATCTTTCAGGATTGTAGATATATTCAAATCAAGATTTACCTTATTGTTCACCCCACAATTGTTACGCAGTTCAATAGCACGAGCAGCGAATTCTTAGCCATAGCGAGACACGAAAACAGCACGAATCTCTTGAAGCTCGGGAAAATCCCCACACCTTGAAGACGCAAATAGCAAGCCAGATATTGCCTCCTTCAGCTCGTCGGGGCACACTGATCTGCAACAAAAGAGAAACCAGTTTTATCAAGAACCTTGAAAAAGAGTATATAAAAACCCCGATAAGAAAACAAGGAAATGATGGAGAAACTAGCCTCTCTTGCTCAATGAGATGGACTCTTTCACTAACGAGATTACAATACCCTTCCAGTATAACAAACACGTCCAACATACTTTGCTCCTTGATGACCTGCTCAACCTGTCCAAAGAAACACAACGTTGCTAAGCTCGAATCGAAACTAGAAACTAGAAAGTAAACCAAAAGAAAAACAAAAGAAATATGTTCAGAAAACGATGCATCAAATACTCTAAGAAGAGCCCGATCAGGGTGGCCAACTTGAAGGAGCTGCACAACATCGGAGCAAGCCTGGTTGCAGCGAACCTGATGCTGGTTCTTGAAAACAGCAAGACGAGAAATGGCAAGACTGACTAGTGATTTGAACTTGGAGGGCTTGAAGCCTCGTCCAAGCAAGGCATCAAGCTTCTTTCCCATAAGCTTCCAACCTCTGAATTGAATGAGCTCACTCTCTCTCTGTCTCTCTTTTCTTAACAGGAGAGGAGAGGAGGCTTTTAACAGACACGAGAACAAACAAGGTAAGTTGTGTTGTTCATTGACGTGCTGACGAGACAGACAGACAGACAAATAGAACAGCGTTGTCTCTATGGGATTGTTGTTACGTATATCATGGATTTCGTAAGAGCCAAGTCATTTTTAAAGAGGAGAAAACGGACAATGGGCTAAGAAGATGCGTAATGCGAAAAAACCGAAGAAGAAAGGAGAGGATTAAAACGCGGTTGGGCCGTCAGTTTCAAGGAAGTGACCGCTTGAAATTGACACGAGAACCATTTTGTTACGACGCACTCATTTTCAGCCACGTGAACTACAATCGGCATTGACCCCCCCCCCCAAAAATAAATCAAAACTAAAAAAAAAAAGAAAAAGAGAGAAATATCGTATAGAAAAATGGAATATCCTACTTCACTTTCTCATTTTCTTTTGCTTTATTGTAATATAAATTTCTTTTTTTTAAAAAAAAAAAAGGATTGCCATCTAGTAAAAAATGCCATGCCATAAACGAACTTACTATTGATAATAGTCATAAGTTAAATATTATAATTAATAATTAATAATTTTTTATTTTTTATATAATAATTTAATATTAGATACAATCACACTTACATTCTTGTCAGTACAATATAATTATAATGCAAGTTATCATCACATATAAACAAAGGCCCCGTAGACCCTTCCATTGATATTATCATCGTTGAAAAGTACAAAAATTTTAACTAGAGCGTGACTTGCACAAAGTGCACGAGAGCGTGGCTGGCTGGATGGCTGTCCCACAACAATAAGTTTCGTATTCATTTTGTTTCGCTTCTAACGGTCTTTGCCAGGGACAAAAAGAAAAGTACCCCAAGAAAGCTAGAAAATAGAGCAATTAATTATCCTTCCATTTCAGTTTCATTAATAGCTGAACTCGGCGAGTCTAACCATAAGGGTCAAAAAAATTATGTTTAAAAAATTTAATAAAAATAATATAATTTAAGAATTTTTAAACATTTAATGTTACCATCAAAATATACTATAAGAAATTAAAATGTAGAATAATTTATCTTTAAGATCATGAAATATTTTTTCAATTCAACTTTATTTTGTTATCCTTTAGATTGTCAAATTATGTTTTTAAACCAAAAAAAAAAAGATGAAATTTTTTTTTATTATTGTAGTACCATGTTTGCTCTGAAACAAATTCTTGATCCCAAAAGCTATACCAACTACAAACGAAACAATCCAATTTCATTAATGCGTAATCTAAACGATGCTGGAGCTGCAGCTTGAATTAGCTAAGTCCTACACATACATGTTCAAGTGGTGGCCATTGATACCGCTCCCATCTTTCTCACCTATTGTCATCCGTTCAACTTAAAAATTTTTCTTTTCTTTTCTTTTTTTTTTTTTTTTTTTTTGAAAACATTTCAAACAAGAAAAAGACTCGACTGGTTTATCACCTTTCGTTCTATTTGATGAAAGTTAAATAAAAGCTGAAAACAATTTTTGAATTAAAACTAAAGACAAATCGGCAAACAGTAAACCACAAAAAGACAAAGAAAAGTTTACCGAGTGAAACTATTGAGTTAAATTTATTCATCATTGTGGTTCGTTTGACGTTAAAAGAAAGCAAGTAAAAGAACGCATGATTTGAAATACAGCAAGAAAGCTTTAATATGCAAGTTAAAAAAGCTTTGATCCCATTCCCAACTAAACACTTGTAAGAAAACGATTCTTCAACCTCAATTTCTAAAATCCTAAATTTGCACATCAGCCCTCAATCACCAGGCCAAGAAAACACACACAAATACATACATATAATATATATTAAAAAAAAAACAAAAATTATCTAATGTTATCTTTTACATTACCACAGAGAGAGAGATCGATCCGGCTACAACCTCTCTTCCTCGATACGCCAAAAGCAAGCATAAAATAAAAAAAAAAGAAAATCTAACATAAGGAATTTCGTGGACTGACTGACTGACAAGTTTAATTGTTCACAATTACTTTACAATAAAATCATTATTGATGAACTAGATGTAAAAAATGAGAAACCTGTAGTCGAAACTACTATGAAAAAAGACGCAAAAACACAGACCAATTAAAACTCAAAGAGAACCACTGAATCGATACGTTGCTTTATATGGAAAGGAAAGCGAGGAATCACCGTGGATTTAGCACAACCGACTCTGACTCCTACTGTTGCTTCCATCAAACAAAAATGCTATTCAACTTAAGATTTTGGTAATTCCCACATACTGCTCATCACTTCTAACAACCACAGCCCTTGCTGGTTCTATGCCCAATTTTTTATATTCATATACATACATACATACATAAATACGTCATAGAGAGGATAACAAGTAAAGAAATATCTTGCCGAATCAAAACAGCCATACAGCAAATGAAGGTTAGACTTCCACCAGGTAAAAAAGATCCCATTAGGCTCTTGGAATTCTACGTTACTTTTCCAGCAGCATTGCCATTGTAAAGAATCATACGCTTAAAAACTCAAACAAAAGTTTTAGACTGGCCTAAACACTCTAAAAGGCACTAATAATAATCAATACCCACATCATCGCAGTCAAGCATAAGATCTATATTGTTGACGCAGGTTCAAAGGGTGTGGACGGCAATGATGTGTGTGTTGGTTATTATTGATCCAAAAATTAAAGAAGAGAATTCCAACCTGCATGCTTATTTGCATGTGTTGTTCATTGATAGTCACATCTAGTTTTATTTATACTTTCATTCGTAAAATCTATAAGCATGAAGACTTCTAGGTCGCATCATTCCTCTGGCCAAGATTTTCCACCACAACAATTAAAAAAAAAAAAAAAAACTCTTTATCAACTTAATTATTTTCTTATATTAGTGATTTAGAGCCAAGGAACAAGAGAAGGCTCAAATGAAAATAACAATCAGCCCAATTAAATGTAGTAACAATTTTATAAACAAGAATCTTCTGTAAAATGAGACAGCCACTAGAAAAGCCTTTCGGGATCTTAAGTGATATTTTCTCTGTTAACTTTTACTCAATTTTTCGAGATGCAGATGGTAAGGGGGCTATAATTCGCAATAGAGAAAGAGGATTCCTAGTTTCCTGAAAATATAAGCTACGTGAAAGGAGACACTACAAGTAGCAGCACACATGATGATAGAATTAAAAGACACATTTCACTATTCATTTATGAAAAATAAATAAATCCAACCATTCATGCTCATGCCTAAGGAGTAGGGCCTTACAAGGAATACAGCTAAAATAAGTAGAGAAGGAACCATTTTAGGTCACTTTGCAGCAATTATTTGGTCAGTACCCCACCCAAGTCTTACAGAAGAATTTTTAGTCATGATGCTGAGAGTAATAAATTGACCAAGCCAATTCATAAAATTCAAGGGTGAAAAAGGAAGATACAAAGTTAAAAACACTAATTCTAGAGAGAATGATCGGGCTTTGAGATTTGGAGACAGATTTTAGAGCTCCGAAACATTTAAAAAGGGAAAGCCACTTAAGAGTTCCCAAAAACACAAAAAAAAAAAAAGGAGGCAATGCTGAGATAATGATATTGAAAAATACTTACAAGAATTGGGAAGCACAGGTTTTACACCCTAAGAACAAAATAAAAGAGAAAATCACATTAAAACATTTATGTCTTCAAACAAGATACGATGCAAATTAATTCAGAGGAACTAGGAACATAATTACTCACTGAGATGAACTTTCACTTCAAGCTGACTCCTGCACGACCAGTGCAAGTGCCTCCAGAATAATTGAACCATGGATCAGATATAATGCAATTTCATTAGGACATGCATATCTCCAGAACAGGTCAAAAAATTTAAAAATAAAAAACACACAAACAACATAGGCAAACTAAACCCAATCACAGCACAAAAAATTACCAAGGCACCACTTAAGCATACGTAAGATCCAAACCAAAAAGTTGGGTGAAAGCAAAGTATATAAGAATAGTAGCAATCAAATACATCTGTCTAGCAAATGACCAAAACAAATTCAATATGATCAATTTTTAGGGTGTCGAAAACAGCTCCAAATAAACAAACCAAGGTACCTTCTCCTGGGTGCCTTTTAAGCATTTAAGCACTGGAGGGTTGCCTCAAAGCAGTAGCGGTTATCCTGAATGAAAAATCAAATTAGACTTCCCAGGGCGCAAACTATTCTGATAAGACAGAAAAAGAAAACTGACACATAACTAAACAATGGAACCAGCAAAACCAACAACCATTAAAGAGCAGTAGAAACTAAAATAAAAGACCAAAAAGGAAGAGTCACCTTGCCTAGTTTAAAGAACAAATTTTGTTCTATAAACTCATAGGAAACTGAATATATTTTTCTCATTATTTTCCAGCAAAGTTCAGCAGTTAAAAAGATAATAACAAACTTTCACAATGGCCATAATCAAGAATGATTACATGAGATAAAAACGCCTTTGGCTAGTTGTCTTACAATAGGAAAGTACATTGCACTGAAAGAATCGCCAGTAAAGAGTACTCCTGACCAAATATCACCCTTTTGACTTCAACCATGCCAAAAACAGTGTCCAAAGCTCTTAGTCCAGCACAGAGAAGATAAAGACAGAGAATTCCCAATGATTAGATATCTAAATATGGGTTAGGTCATAATGTACAAATATCTAGCGCAACACATTTCTGGAGACATAAAATCAGCAACATTTTTCACTTGCCCGTGATGAATGGATGAGCCAATGCCTGAGTTACTGTCATTCTCTTCTCCGGATCCAGCACAAAAATTTTGTCTAGAAGGTCTTTGAAGTTAGCTACCATCTTGGGATCCTCACCAGGAGAGCCAACAATAATTGAACTGATATCTTTTGGCTTTATGTTAAGAATCATCCTCTTTATACTCTGAAAGGCAGAATTAGATTTTTGGTCAACACAAAGGCAACCATTACAACTTTTATCAATGTTTCTGTATTGTTAAGTAGTTCCCAAAAAAAAAGAAACCTTTTTAGTAACAGGATCCTCTTCTATTGCATGAAAATTCAGATCTTGATCAAAGTGTTGTTCAATAAATGCTCCCTGAAAAAAAAAAAAAAAGAATAAAAAACTGTCAGCACAAGCCAAGAAAATTACATAATAGAAGTGATCATTGTATGTTAAACCAAAAAAAAAAGTATAACAAGAACGCACAATATATTTCTCAAAAATAAATCAGTTGCACAAATTAAGAATGTACCTTACGCAACATCTTCTTTGGAAAAGGGCCTTTCAGTTCCATATGAAGGCGTAGCATGTCATTGTTTGTTGGACCAGGGAAAAGAACTTTTCCAGTATATAGCTCATACAAACAGCAACCAACAGACCACATATCCATTGGATGATCATAAGGCAAGCCCAGAACTGCACCATGGAGAATATACATGAAAGACCTTAGCCAAAGATGTAATAATATACAGATATCAAACTACAAAAATAAATAATCCAGCCACCCTACTAGTAACAACTTCATATTACAACTTACTTATTTCTGGGGCACGATAAAAGCGGCTTACAAGGTATGGTGTAATTTCATTTTTACCAGCAAACATGGCATTACCAAAATCACAAAGCTTCAGCACATTTTTAGCCTCATTTACCTGAAAAAAAAAAACAACTCAAAGTAAGCAATCAATTGACAAACCTAACCACAAACAAGAATAAATAAATAATACATACCAGCATGTTATCAGGCTTTATATCACAATGAAGAACGCCACAATTTTTTAGATGCTTAAGCGCAATAAAAAGTTGCTTAGCATATGCTCTGACAGCAGTTAGTTTAAGACCAATATTGCGACCAAACTTCTTGAGAACTTCACGCAGATTCATATGAAGTGACTCAAAAACTAAACATAGATGATTCCTGTACTTGAAACTTGACCAAAAACGAACACAATGGCGCTTATCATCTGGATCTGCACCTGCTAATTTTTTCAATATTTGAACCTCCAGCTGACCAGCCTTGTGCCTGTATCAAACCAGTTTTAGTACAGGCATGTAGTAGGCACAAGCTCAGAGAACTTGATCTCTATATAACACAAAAAAAACAAACATAAGCATCAATGAGAAGTTTGATCTCTCACATTGTTTCATTATTACGAATGATCTTTATAGCCACTTCTTCAGGACCAGAGGCAGCAGCCTTAAGGTCCTTCGCACGTACAACAGTTGAAAAAACACCTTTTCCATGAGCAGCGGTTACTTCATATCGGCTGTCAAGTAGTTCACCAAATCGATAGCCTGGGCAGGAAAAACAGCCGTTACATGAGTACAAACATATACCTGAGAATTTTATTTGCATCTGTGCATCTATGTACTTAATATTAAAATGTATACATATACATATATATAACACTAGAAACTTACTATAATATCCTTCTGCATCATCCCAATTGTCATGAAGACCACTCCTCATAACTGGCAAGCCATCGCCTTTGCCCTACAAATACACCATTTATAGATGCTTTCAGCCCTATCATCCCAGCTCTCAATTTAAATACATATAATAAATAAACAGACTTAAAACCATGCAACAGAAAGCACATATGCTTGGAGAAAACAAGTTAACTAATCCACAGGAAGCACTTTGTTAGGAGTTGCTAACCCATCCAGAAAGTCAATTATGCTACAAAAGCTTCTTCAAAGTGAATAAATAAGAACCATTCCGCCAACTTAGAAACTTAAGTTACTGCAGTCATAACAAAAAAACCGGAATGATTAAAACGGCAAAAAGAAGGCAACCAACAGTTGCAATCAATTAGCAGTTGCCACTACTAAAACAGCACCATACCGGACGTTAGGTCAATCCAAACCTGAGATATCACCTTATTCAACTCATAATGTATACAGAGACACAACAGATCAAAGCAAGTAGCCAAATCTGATACATACCGATTTACGAACTCCAGTAGGCGTTTCTCCAAATATATCATCACAGAAAACATCATCTGATCTCTCACTCTGCACAAATAAATAAATGGAAAATTATACACCTCAATAACCTAAGAAAGCAAAAGCCAAATTTCAGCACATCCAAATTAAGATCTTAAAGAAAGACTGACGGTGCAGGCAGAAAATGTAAGTAAAGAAAACATAAGATTCAAATGGAATAGAATAGAAAACCACCACACCTTCGGAGTACCCTCACCAAGCCCAGCAGCACCTGAAGTTCTCTCAGCAGCAGCATGCCCATTTTCTGAAGGTGACTTCCTGACCGACAATAATGGCTCAGCAACATAGACATCTTCATGTCCACCATCAAGAACATCTGGTCCAGCATCAGTAGCAGCTACTGTTTGACTATTATTCTCAACAGGCACATTATCTGGTTTACACAAATAAATTATTAGCTATTTGTAACAGAGCATGTCAACATAGGATTACCCTACATCAAAGCTCAATAAGGCTAAAAAACAAGTCAGAAAAATAAAAAAAACCTTCGATCGAATCAACTGAATGAGACAGAGTTTGCTGCTGCAACTGCTTATTCTTATATTTCTCTAATATCGCTTGCCTTCGCTTCCTACTTTCCTCTTTAATCCTATTGAGTTCTTCCTCTTCCTCGTCAGCAAGTGTGAATGCAATCCTTTCTTCAAAATCATCTTGCTCCTCTTCATCTCTGAACAAATCAGAAATATGCAAAATGGTAAGTTAATGAGAGAACAAAATACCATGGAATGTCTTTTTCAGATAAGTTATACCTCCTTAGTTTATCACTATTTCCTTCCAATGAATCGCTATTAGAACCATGAACCTTCATTGTTTCATTCTTCCTTATTCTGTCCTGATAAGTTTCCGTTTCGTCCCTTTTCGAGTGCATATAATTCTTATACCTATCTCGATCACCATAGCCATCATTTTCAACCTCACTATTCCTATTTTTATCCCTACTCCTGTCACTTCTCCTGTCCCTCCCTCGCTCTTCATTCCGTTCTTCAGTTTTTTCCTTTTTCCTCTCTCTATCTCTGCCATTAGCTCTGCTATGATCCCTGCTCCAATCTCTTTCCTTCTCCCTCTTCCTATCTCTATCTGCTTCCGTATCCCAGCTCCTATCATGCACCTTCTCCCTTCTGCTTTCACTGTCTAGATCCCTGTCCCTGCTTTTCCCCCTTCTCCTTTCATTGTCCCGTTCTCTCTCCCTACTCCTCTCTCGCTCCCTCTCCCTTCTCCTTTCACCACTCATGTCTCTATCTCTACTCCTTGCTCGATCCTCCCTTCTCCTCTCACCATAAATCTCCCTGTCCCTTCTCCATTCAACATCCATCTCTCTCTCTTTGCTTCTTTCACGCTCCTCCTCCCTTCTCCATTCCCAATCTATCTCCCTTTCCCTACTCCTCTCGCTACCTCGTGTCTCCGTACTGCGATGCCATTCCTCACCTACATATCTGCCATAACTGACACTTCGCTCCCTTTCATCATTCCTAACTAAGTTTCTACTACCATGTCGCCCATCCTGACTAGGATCACATTCATGACGGCAGCTTCTTTTCAAAAGTGCCTCCTCATCTACTATGCTCTGGGAACATGATCTTTCCCTTGCATGATCACGTGACTCAGATCTACTCCTATTATAACCATAATATCTTGAATCAAGAGGTGAGCCAGCTGATGTCTTGTACTTTTCCCCAGAACTTTCAGAGGACAATAACGTTCTCATGTCTCTTAAGTTCCTGTCGTCAGCCTCTTTGAAATACTCACAGTAATTCTTCTTCTTGCCACTTCTTGAAGGCGACCTATCAATATGACCTTTGATATGACCATCAGGGACAACTCCAGAAACCAATTCTCCTTGAGCCTCAACACTTAACTTTCTAGAGACCCCAGCATGATTTTGATTCCTCTCATCACTGTTGTCACCAATCTTTCTTACTTTTTCATCTACAGAATTACTATTTTCGCCAGTTCCCTTCAAAAAAGAAAATGCAAACAAAAATGCTGAGTGCACAAGTTCGCAATGCATCATTCTAAAAATTGAAAGAACAGGAATTACAAGCATATACATGCAACAACAGTAACCAGCTCTTACAAATGAATAGTAAGCCATCAGTCTCCATGAAACGCCTAGGAGGATACTTCTTTTGGCAATTCACATATTTTCTTTGTGTAGTAGTGCATGTGCATGGGATACTCACTCAGTAATCTAACAAGCTCTCACAAATCACAGATTAATTATCCCAACTTCATAAAATATAAAATATCACACGATAATCTTCAACAAAGGTCCGTCAGCTCACAGAGAAAAAAGGGTTCAAATGAAAGAAAAAAAAAAAACTCAAAAATTTCAAACTAGGACAACTACTGTCCAACATTCAAATTTCAAAAATGGCTTGATAAAATTTAAAACCAAGTAAAGGGGAAAAAGATGAAATTTTTTTAAAAAAAATTTCCTCGAAACTAAAAAATGACCCCAAATGTTTTCCCCAATTACTGAGTAACCAAACAGCAAAAGGAAATACAATATAGCAGCCACAAAGAGATAAAGCCGTGACGAACTAAAACAAGCAAAGGCAAACAGAACACACCGGATTCGAAACACCAAGGACCTCGCGAGATTCAACAGCCTTGATTTCAGCGGTCGGTTCCTCATCCAGAATCTCTCCTTCCTCGACGTCATCATGGGGTCGAGGAGGAGGAGGAGGAAGGGGATCTTCGCCAACATCTCTGGCTTCGTCTTCGTGCCTCTTGCTGCGGTGGCGGTGGTGGCGGTGTTTGTGGTGGCGATGCTTGTGGCGTTTGGAGGATTTATCGACCTCCTCGTCGTCGGATGGAGAACGACGGTGCTTCCGTCGATGAGAATCTGGGGTTTCGCTAGCCATCAGATGTTAATTGCAGAAAATCTAGGGTTAGGATCAGGGTTTTTTAATGTGCGATTTTGTTTTCTTTTTTCCTTTTTAATATTTTCGGAGCAAAGGAAAAGAGAGTTTTACTTGTGAAATTTAATTTCCTTGTCGTATTTATGGGCTGCTTTCTGGTTCAGGATTTTGGGTTGCCTCATGCCTGATTTGGGGGCCGCAGTTCTTTCGCACGTGCCCTATTAAAGCGTGTGGCGGCTCTCTACTGGTGCCGTGCGGCAAGTGATAGATATCTTAAATATAAATTCTTTACTTTTCCCATCTTTTTTTTTTTTTTTAATTTCCGTTAATGCAATTTCGGTAGGATTAATTTTTCATCAAATAGAAAAACCTAAGCTTCAATTATTATTTTGGTCAAAATTACAGTACCTTTTGTAAATCTATTAATATTGGTCATGACCAAAATATCATTAGTTCCAAAAAATAAATAAAAAAGTTTTTCTTCTTTTCTTTAAGATAAGAAAAAAAGAGTTTTCTAATTTTTTTTTTTTTAAATAGAAACATTGAAGAGCTCAATTTAAAAAATATGCATAAAAAATACAAATTTTAATAGTATTAACAACATTGAAGAGCCCAATTTAAAGAAAGTGGGAAACTCAAACTCCATTATTAGCCCAATAGAAATCCTCTCTTAGTATTGTGGCAATGGGTTGGCTCAACAGTTAGGGCTAGGGATGGCAATGGGTAAAAATGTTAAAGGGCCTGGAAATGATACTGTTATTAAAAATAAAAAAAGCAAACTACAGCTGATCGAACATTTTTGTTAAACTAATAAAAAATAATGCATTGAATACAAAAACTTTCTTGAAATAATAATTAATAAATAATTTTTAATTAATATTTATAAGCAGAGTCGAATGTGATGCTTTGGTTAATTATTAGTATCGTTACTAATAGGAAGTGTATCACTGACCAGAAAAAAGAAGAGAAAAGATTCAGAGTATATATAAATTTTATGCTTCAGTCCCTCCCAATTATTGTTTTTTTCTTTTATTTGCAAAATTAATCATTGTTACGAGAATGGGCGAAAGATAGACATTATGAAAAGTTGAAAATGTAGCATCCACTGCTTATTTTTTGGGGAAAAAAGTTGATTTATGAGCCTGCTTGACAAACAAAGATAAAGAACAAAAACCTCCTAACCACCTCCACCACAACAACCCAAAAAAAATGAAAGGAAAAAGTGAGTTTTATATAC
>JBBYHL010000006.1:4293871-4312132 GCA_038381835.1 Adansonia madagascariensis | reverse complement strand
TTGAAAAACATGTTTATCTTATTTCTTGTTTGTGTTTCTCTTGAGTTAATCTAAGTGAAATTTATGAGATAAAATAAAATTATTACGTAGTATTATTTAACCCAAAATCAAGTACAAACAAGTCTTGCCAACAACCATATCATCTGTTAGTAGAGTACTATACCTTTAATTTTACCGTTCAAACGTCAAACCTTGACTATAAAAAGAAACGTGAAAAAAGTCTTTATTAGTAAAAAAAAAAAAGAAAGATCCGGAATACGAACAGTTAAACTTAAAAGCCCAAAAAATGAAATTTAAACTTCACATTCAATATGCAGCCCACTTTAAGTAGGGGGCAAGCCCAAAGATCCCACTACACTGCAAATGGAGACTGGATATAGTAATTGCTCGAGCTTGGGACCTTTGTAGTAAGTCAATGTTTGCTGAGCTTGAACTAAGCACATGTAAGAGTGAGTTATGTAATGGGACCAAAGACTAATTAAATGTCTTGTCCTTTTTTTTTTTTTTTTTTTGGGGAAAGGTAAATGCTGAGCATTGCAGTGGAACCAATTCGTGGCCCACTGTTGCTTTCAGCTGTGCCCTTTCGGACAACTAGAAGATCCTTTTAATGGAGATAAAGATCCAGTGGAGCACTGATTCGACGAATCCAATTCATGACAAAGCCTTTCTTCTGGTCCATTATGAATAAACGGACCAGTTCTTGTCAGCTAGCCCAGTTTAGCACATTTTTTTTGCCGTGCCGTCTTGCTCTTCAAACATGTCCACAGTTCGAGGCTAATGGTTAATAATATCTCTTCCAACGAATAATCTTGGGCTGATTTATCTGAATTATGGTCCATTCCCCTACCTACCTATTTCAGAGTTTTACACCCTACCGACGACGAGCAAGGCTCGATGCCAAAACGCGCATGCACTCCGCTCACCTTAAGATAACGTTGATTCTTCGTTTCAGTGCATAACCATAGAATGGTGTAAGACTCGAATACAACACGAGCTTGGTCACTTCACATTCACGGCGACATAAAGGAGAAGGCAATGGCATGGATTGATCCTGGTGAGAGGCAAAGACCAAAAAAAAAAAATGGTGCCTCCCTAATTAAACAAGATTTGATTATTTGATAGGAAAGAAAATGAAACCATGAAAAATCTATGTTTGGTTTAATTTCCAGGCAATTTTGGTGAATTTATTTGATAAAATTATTAAGTTGATATGCATGAATATATGAAGAATATATGTTACACATTTTAAATCCGTTTGTAAATCTTTAAATTGTCATTATACGTAAAAATGGCACATAAAAACTTTATCAAAATGCAATATCATGGTTTACGAAATACAAAGACAGGATGAAGTGTCCATAATCCAGAGAATATTTTTGTGACCCTAATTTATTTAATTAATTAACCTAATATCTTATGCAGGTATGCTTGATTCTTGCTGACATTTACCATTAAATTTGCACAACATCTGCGGGAATAACTCTTCATAAACAGAATATTATCGAGGTCGAGGCACATAATTACAATATATCAATTTAAACCATAATAATAATAATAATGCATTAAATCTCGGATTATTCCACCTGATCAGTATTAAATTAATTAATTAATTGATCCAAAAACCGACGCCGTTTGAAAAGGTTTTGGACATAAATAGGAAAATATTACATATTCAATTAGATTTTCAAAATGATATGTTCAGCTCAAGTGGCTTTAAATTAGTAATCGATATTAAACAATATAAATTACTGTTTATGGAAACTATAATTTCAATAGTTTGAATATGAATGAGTCGAGAGTCAAGCGGTAAATAAAGGACACTTGGAGACTGATTTGGTATGTCAATCCGTGACACATGGGACAACGTCCATGTTATAATATTTGTTATTTCTCTTTAAATTCAAATAACAACTTTTGTCTACTGGAAATCTATTATTTTTTTTTACTACTTATGCTTATATATATATATATATATATTTGTATAGGAGGAGGCATTAAAATAAAAAAAAAAAAAAAGAAACTTCTTTAGTAGAGAGTAGTAGTTATAATAATAAATGAAAAATAAAACTTTTTGTCTTCAAAAAGTTAATTATTTACATGCAATATCACTTTTTATACATATCTTTGGATTTTTGACTTGTAGGCAATTTAGCTCAATCTATTCACTAGTAGGTTAGTGTATTTATGGTTACTAAAATTTATCAATAATTTAGTTTGTAAAATACTTGATTTTAATTTCAATAATAAAAATAAAATTTTGACAGTCTTAAAAAACGAAGTAATTACTAATAGTTTAACTTCAATCTTGCTTAAAGGAAAACTTTGGTGTTATTGCAATATTCCTAAAGTAGTAGTATGACTTATTCGTAAAACTTGGTTGTTATTATTATTTTAGCACAATATTGTTGAGATTTCTGACGTTTATAAATCTTGCTTATGGAAATTGATGAAATTGGCTTAATGGTCATTAAGTAGTCCCATGGTGGAAGTAAGTAATTTTAATATACATGTATATAAATCGGAGAGCAGTTAAGTACACATCCTTATCGATATTTATCAAAAATACAAAATGAAGAAAAATAAAATAAAATAGAATTGATGAGAGCAAAAGTTTAGTAATATTTATATGCAAAATGACATGCAGAGATCCAAAAGCACGCGAGCAAGCATCCAGTGCCAATTTGTTCAATTTCAAGTATTCAACTTTTTGGTTTATTAAATTCACATAATATTTACGGATGAAACATTTATATAGCATAGAAATGTGGAGTTCACTTAGGGGAGGGGCAAAAAATGACAATTGTTTAATGGAAGGTCACGAGACTTTATCAGCTAATGGAATATCAGACACAATCAAATAAAGCTTTGGAATTTCTTCTGTTTTGTTTGCATTTACCTTCCTAGCTTTGAAAGCATTCAAATTGCCAAATATTTTCATATATATGTACGTATATATATTTCCTAAAACCATTTTCTATCCATGAATTGTCTAAGCCTTTTGTGTATCTGAAGCAAATATTAGCACGCACTTAATTAATCTCTTTTGGAGATGAAGGAATTAATTAAAGATTTTTTGGTATCTTGATAGTAAAATAAAACAGATGATCGATCCTTAAGTCTTCAGTCTCCGCCAACCTATTCTTAATTAACTTAAAATTAAAATTAAAATTAGAATTTATCTCAGCTGAGGTGATATACTTGGCAGTTGGCTAGAATTTCTCACTGAAAGCATCTATTGAAGAAACTAATGATACTCAAATATTCGACTCCTTATTTTCTTCCTTGTAAATTAAACCCTCGCCTAATAATCTTTCTTTATATAGTTTCTTTTAACAAACTTATTCAATTTTGGTTGCAGGATTTAAAGTTTTGTCACAACTTACAACTGGATATATATATATATATATATATATATATACGCATTTCTGTTTATTTATTCACTTTTTTTTTTTAATTTCACTTTAGCATGGAGGAGGAGGAAAATGTCAGCTTAAAAATGGTTTTTCCCCTTCCATTTGCCATGACAAAGGCTGTCAAAGTAAAATGCAAAAATGTTGGGACTTTTGGGAGTTAAAGCTGCGGCTGAAGCCCCGAGAATCATGGTTTAAGTTTGAGATCTTTCTACAAGAATGCATATTTACTCACTCAAATCAAAACTCAACCAAACTAGGATTCTATTTCATCTAATTCGTGGATTGCATTGGATTCTAGGCTATGCTCATCCAACTTTTTATGATATGATCAATTCTAACTATTACCTGAGATTGAGCGGGGGCTTAGTTCACTCCCTTACAAATTTTTCTTTCCTAATTTTCTACCTTTTCTACTGTAACCAGAGAAAAGGCATTCCATAATTCTATGAATTATTATTATCAATGAAACTTAATCAAAGCCAATAGTAGTAGTGGGACCACTCTACGTAGAAAAAGATTATCAGATAGGAGGGGACCTCTGGCCCACAGTCCATGACCATCACGTGTCTGAGACTAAGATCACCCCACTCATGCTGTCATGTCATGCATCCAATGACTTACTTCGTTCCTTTATTTCCATCATCATCATCATCATCGGTCTTAAGTCCTCCTTTTTAAGTAACTCCCTTTGCTTTCATTCTTCTCACTCATTCACTCTGCCCCTCTGCTGTGCTCTGCGCTGTAAACAATGTTATCCCCGAATTCATTACTTTTTTTGAGTTCCCTCTATGTTCTTCTCCTTTTAATATCATGTTTCTCCCGAGGATATTCATCCTCTTCCTTCCCCAGTAATATTGGCAAAGGCTACCGTTTGATCTCCATTGAAGAGACCCATGATGGTGGCCTTCTGGGTCACCTTCAGGTTAACCAAAAGAACAACATTTATGGCCCTGATATTCCTCTCTTGCAACTCTATGTCAAGTGAGTTAATATCCGTAACGTAACTGTTAATGCAACTGTTAATGCTTTGCCTCTTTCGCATTGCATGTACATTACTCTTATTGTAGCTCACTGTTAAACCAACTTTTTTTCAATCCAAATTTGTTCTTTTTCCTTTTTACAGACATGAGACTGAAGATCGTTTGAGGGTACATATAACAGACGCAGAGAAGCAGAGATGGGAAGTTCCATACAATCTTTTGCCAAGAGAACAACCACCTGCATCTAAACAAACGATTGGGAGATCAAGAAAGAACCCTTTAACAGTCTCACAGATTGCAGGGTCTGAGCTCATATTCAGCCACACAGTTGACCCTTTTAGCTTTGCGGTGCAAAGGAAATCAAATGGGCAGACGCTTTTCAATTCCAGCTCAGTCGGTTCAGACTCATTCGGAGAAATGGTGTTTAAAGACCAGTACTTGGAGATTTCGACTCAGTTGCCTACAGATGCTTCACTATATGGACTTGGGGAGAACACCCAACCCCATGGAATCAAGCTGTATCCTAATGACCCTTATACATTGTACACAACCGATGTGTCAGCCATTAATCTGAACACTGATTTGTACGGGTCCCACCCTGTTTATATGGACTTGAGGAATGTGGGTGGCGAGGCATATGCGCATGCTGTTCTCTTGTTGAACAGCAATGGCATGGACGTCTTTTACAGGGGAAATTCATTGACTTATAAGATTATCGGCGGTGTTTTTGACTTTTACTTCTTTGCTGGACCCACTCCCCTAGCCGTTGTTGATCAATACACCTCTCTCATCGGCAGGCCTGCTCCCATGCCTTACTGGTCTCTAGGTATTTATGCCTTTCATTTTCTCCTTCCATATTCTTCTGTTTTTCCGGTATTGCGTTTAATTATATATGTTTTTGTGTTTTGTTTTAGTATTGTCTTGGGTTTAATTTGTTACTAAATGTGAGCCTAAAGAAATCGATAGAATTGGAGTCCGCTGCAGTCCTACCTACGTGACTAGGACAATTTCAATTCTCTTCTTGTTACAAATATTATATTGTATAGGCAAAGATGAAAGGTCTGAAGCTAAATCCAATGTGATCGACTAATAAAATCATTCTTTTATTTAAAGGGTAGTGTTTGATGGTAGATGTTGCATTAATAAACCATATGCTGCCTAATTTTGAATCATAACAGAATAGGCAATTTCTGGGTGTATGATTGTTTAGGAAGCCTTGGTGTGATGAATAGGTCTAGGGAAATTTGTGCGATCTGATTTATGCCCTCTTGGCTGATGTAGATGTAGATTGCTGATATGATCTCTTAATCAGCTGGATGCATGATTACATCCGCTATTTATTTGTCGAATGCTTTAAGTAGGGGGTATTTTGTTCCCATTTTAATATTAGGTAGGTGGATTGGTCCATATCTGTTTTGCTTTACTGTCTTGTTTAAAGTTCCCATCAATCTATGTGTTGGTCTATTAATTCTCTGGAAGCAACCTTTTAGATCTAAGAAATCCTTTTCTTTGATTCATGATAAAATGACTTTTGACGTTTTCAGTCTTCATAGGAGTTAACATCAATGATTAAGTTCGTGGTTCTTATTTATTTACTGAGATATTTCATTTTAGAATGACATATCTTTGACCTGCTGGTGCTTACCCATTTGGTAAAAAGCAACTTGTGGAACCCCCATTAGTGCAACATCTTTCTCACTCTGTACCTATCTCCCAAATATCATCTTCCATACGTGAGATGGAAATGGGATGGCTACTGTCACATCTTTATCACAATGCTTTGATAATTACTTAGTAGGCCCTACTTTGATGCCAAGTCTAGATAAGCGCACCTTCAAGCATTTGTTACGTATGGTACAAAGCCGTGTTTAGAATCATTAGCCCGTCTATGGGTATCTAAAGTAAACAATTGTGTGCTGTCCAGCACTTTCTGTGTCGGTAAATTTTATGTATGATAAAAGTTAAAAACTAAGTACTTCTGCTCGTTTTCGCACAGCAAATGCACCGAGTATGATAGAGGTCTAATTGAGTAATAAATAGTGAAGATTCTCATGTAAATTTGAGGCTTGTTTTCTCACAATTGATTGAGCATGTTCTATAAAAAAGCTTACAAGTGATAAATATCTCATCATCAAATTGACTAGTGTGTTCGTATTTTGGCACTAGCATGTGGAGTTGCCACTGCTTGTCATGGAAAATCCTTGCAGTTGTGTCATTTTGATGTTGTTAGATATTTCCTGGATTTTGATACCATTACAATCATTTTTCTGCAAAATTGCATTCAAAGGCTGTTATGAGCTTATTTCTTATTTTGTGTAAAATGGAACTAAGTTAAAAAAAGGAAAAACAATAATACAGTTGGTCATTAGATTTTCTTTTCTTGTGTTGAGTGAAGCTTGCACTACCGGCTTTATAGTATCGATCTGGCCAAGTCCTCATGTATTTTCTTCTCCTACTGTACTGATGCTAATTCTGTTCATTTAAGTGGAGAGTGCTTGAATGAGATTTTTTCTTTCTTTCTAGTATCTTACCATGAGGGGTTGAGACGAATAAGATATATTCATGTCTTTTGTTTGAATAAATTTGATGTACAGGGTTTCACCAATGTCGATGGGGTTATCATAACCTTTCTGTAGTTGAAGATGTTGTTGAGAACTACCAGAAGGCCAAGATCCCACTTGATGTGATCTGGAACGATGATGACCATATGGACGGCCATAAGGACTTCACCCTCAACCCCACCAACTACCCTCGTCCAAAGCTTCTGGCATTCCTTGAAAAAATACATAGCATTGGCATGAAATACATTGTCATCATTGATCCTGGAATTGGTGTTAATTCCAGTTATGGTGTATACCAAAGAGCGATTGCCAATGACGTGTTTATCAAGTATGAGGGTGAGCCCTACTTGGCCCAAGTGTGGCCTGGGGCTGTTAATTTCCCAGACTTCCTCAACCCTAAAACTGTTGAATGGTGGGGTGATGAAATTCAACGTTTTCACGAACTTGTCCCAGTTGATGGGCTTTGGATTGACATGAATGAAGCTTCAAATTTCTGTAGTGGGAAGTGCACAATTCCAAAAGGCAAGCAGTGTCCAAGTGGAACAGGACCTGGTTGGGTCTGTTGCTTGGACTGCAAGAACATAACAAAGACGAGATGGGATGATCCACCATACAAGATAAATGCTTCAGGGATGCAGGCACCAATAGGGTACAAAACGATTGCCACTAGCACAGTTCACTACAATGGTGTTTTAGAGTATGATGCTCATAGTCTTTATGGCTTTTCTCAAGCCATAGCAACACACAAGGCACTCCAAGGGCTTGAGGGCAAACGGCCATTTATATTGTCGCGCTCTACATATGTTGGTTCAGGAAAATATGCTGCTCATTGGACTGGTGATAATAAGGGCACTTGGGAAGATTTGAAGTATTCAATATCTACAGTGCTGAATTTTGGTTTATTTGGGGTTCCAATGGTTGGTGCAGATATATGTGGGTTCTATCCTGCTCCAACAGAAGAGTTGTGTAACCGTTGGATCGAAGTAGGTGCTTTTTACCCTTTCTCTAGGGATCACGCAAATTACTACTCTCCTAGACAGGAGCTGTATCAATGGGAGACTGTGACCAAATCTGCTCAAAATGCTCTAGGTATGAGGTATAAACTTCTTCCATACCTTTACACCCTGACCTATTTGGCTCATGCAAGTGGAGCACCAATAGCCAGGCCACTTTTTTTCTCATTTCCTGCTTACAAGGACTGTTATGGGCTGAGCACCCAATTCTTGCTAGGAAGCAGTCTCATGGTGTCTCCAGTGCTTGAGCAGGGGAAAACAAATGTTGAGGCGCTCTTCCCCCCAGGTTCTTGGTACAATGTCTTTGCTATGAGAGACACCATTATGTCAAAGGGAGAGTACTTTACCCTGGATGCACCTTTGCATGTGGTCAATGTACATTTGTATCAGAATACCATACTACCAATGCAGCAGGGTGGAATGATCTCTAAGGAAGCTAGAATGACACCATTCACTCTTATAGTGACTTTCCCTGCTGGTGCAAGTGAAGGACAAGCCAAAGGAAGCCTTTATCTTGACAATGACGAACTTCCTGAAATGAAACTTGGAAATGGGTATTCAACTTATGTGGATTTCTATGCAACCCTGAACCAGGGATCTATGAAGGTTTGGTCAGAAGTTCAGGAGGGCAAGTTTGCTTTAGAAAAAGGTTGGAAAATCGAGAAGATAACTGTGTTGGGATTGGATGGAAGTCAAGAGGTATCTGCTCTCGAAATTAATGGAAATCCCGTAACTCCTGGTGCTTCCAACATAAAATGGAGCTCAGTGGAACAGAAGTACCTACAAGATCTTGAAGATGGACAAGACAACAAGAAGTCTTTGATGGTAGATTTTACTGGTTTGAATTTACCTGTTGGACAAAACTTCGCCATGTCCTGGAAAATGGGGATACAAGGTTGATCATTAAGATTTTCTCCAGAATAAGTACTTTTTTGGGTCTTTTTTTAAAAACTTTTATTGATGATTAAAAACTTCGTTGCATGCTCAGAGGCTGTTCATTGACATTGTAGTTTAAGACACCGAATGCAAATTTGAGGTCTCCTGTATTTTAGCTTACAACTGAGTTGGATTTACATTCCATTTTCTTCCTTGACCTCTTCGAGCAGATCATCTCGTCTCACTTCCTTCAACTTTGACCACCCTGAATATAATGGATTAATTTCATATACACTTACGCATATATATATATATATATATATATATATAAAGTTAAAAGATGTTGTTCAACTTTGTATAATTTTGAAAATAGAAAATGTTTGTTTTACTATTGGGCCCTTCTTGGATTAGGCCTATAAAAACCCTTGGCCCAATTGATCAACATCGTCTGACTTGAATTCAACCCACAAATACATCTACCAATACCATTGACCAGACCGGTTCAATTATCAACTTAATATGAAAGCAAAGAAAAATGTTGAGCAAAATACAAAACCACCCAGCCTGCCGGTGCCAATCAAATCAAAAATTTTTGTTATGTCCCTTAAACAACAAGTTTTTAGCATATATGCCTAATCGCATCAAGTATTAACTTTATCCTATCAAATGTTTCATTTATTCTTGCTCGTATCGTATGCTGCAGCTATTATACTACCCACAAAACCTTGCATTGTGTTGTCCTTGCTCGCTAACAGGAGAAAAGGCAGGCGAAATTAATTTTTTATTCAAGGAGCGGGAACTTTGGAAGAACTGGCACGTGACCCCCTGTTTGCATCGATAGTAGCAGAGCAACATTGAATCCATTGGATGAATGAAATTCGGTCGCCCACCACCCGCAACCCAATCCCCCGCTCCCCTGCCATGCCCCATTAATGCTTGCAAAACAAAAATCAGTTTCATGGGATATTTTGTCATCACAAGTCACGTGACTTACTCTTCCACATGAATATATATATATATACACACACTAAATTTAGATAAATAAAAAGTAAAAAATATCTTTAAATTATTTTATTTTTTATTTTCGGTTTTTTATATTTTTATTTTTTTAAATTATAAATTTTATATTTGACCTACTCATACAAATAAAAATAATTTAAATAAAAATTAAATACTAAAAATTGATTTGATACAAAAAAATATAAAATTTACCTAAAAATTAATAAAAGTAAAGTTTTTTTTTTACCATTTTAATCTTAAATTTATGTTGATGATGACGATAATGATAACATGACTCGCCCATAGATGGATGACCATACTCCAAATATTTTGACAAAAAGTAAAGGTGGGAGGAGGTTTCACCGAAGCAGGCCAAGTGGGGTAAGTAAGTCAAGATGATTAGACCCCAACGAGAGAAGGTTGCTTCGGTTTCCCGCCAAAGGAGCTTAAGTGGAGCCCACCGCCACTTCTTTCCCGCCAAAAGACCAATATTCTGGGTCCCGCCCCTGAATCATTTGATCGACACGTGTGGAACAGAGACAAGTGTCTGCCATCTGTTGGTTTGGTAGATGATGATGAGGATAATTACGAGGGCCCTTTCCCTTCCCTATCCTTCCATGCAATTTTAGGAGGTGTTTGTATCTGCAATTGCGCGGAAAGTGCTTGTTTTGTTTGCACTAACTTTGTTTTCTTCTTTTTCTTTTTTATTTTTTTAATTATAATTTGTCTACTTTATTGCTATAATTAAAAGGCGGCTGCTGACTTGCTGTCCTGATGAAAATGATGACGTGGCTCTCACGCCTTGTTTGTTGTGTAACAACCAGTAATTTAACAGCATTTCACCTTAGATTTTTTTATATTAACAAAAAAACCAGTTAAATTGTCTAATCAAAATAAACAAAATATAAAAAATCACCAGCTAAAATAAACGTAAAACAAAGTTTAAAAAATAAATGGGAATTGGAATCTATTAATTTTTAGAACAAAAAAGTAAATTCCAAATTTTAGTGATTGACATTTAACCTATATATTTATAAAATATTTTAAACTACTTTGGCTATTGTGCTTTCCTACCTTTCTTTTCTTCCTTTTTTTTTTTCAGTATTTGTACAAAAAGGTAAGTTTTAGCTAAAACAAATAATTTTTATTGCATGCCTGACGAAAACAGAAAAAGCATTTTTGTAACAAAGTTTGTCCCATAAAACTCTTACTCAACCAAGTTTTGGGTAAAAATTAAAATGCAAGTATGACTAGCAATAAAAAAAATGCACACATCGTTAATGACTTCTCAAGGGAACAATTCTCAATTGTATATATTTATATTGAAGGGATAAGCCAAAATCTGGAATACATTCGATGATCATAATTCATAAATATATGTTGCATGTCACTTTAATTAAGAAATTTAAGATTGTGATTTTCAAGTAGATCAGTCTTTTACGCATATATGCTATTGGTTCACGTCGATATCGGATATGACATTTCAATTCTTTTTCAAATAATTTATGAGATAAGATTTAAATTTATCAATTTACTTAAAATCATATATAAATTTGTCATTCATCTTTGAATATGTAAAATTTTATTACTACACCTTTTGATCTGGTTTAAAATTTTGGATTTATCCTATTAAACGAAGAGAAAATTTCGAACACAAAGTTTTCAATAAGTAAATGCATTAACTTATCTTTTATGTAAAATACATCCGTAAATGGTGATGATGATTAGAACATGTTATTTCTATTCAACCCAAATTCTATCCCTAAACATTGAAAAAAAATCTATCCCAAAACCAAATCCTTAAATCTTAATATTTTTTAATTTTTATACAAATGATTCAAAAAATTTTGAAGATCTATATAAGTTTATTTTATTTTTAAAAAAGGTCGAGACTTAGGGAGCGCTGAAGAAAATAAATTTGTAAGTGCTGAGGATTAAAGTTCAATTTTACCAAAATTCACTTTTAAAAAAAGAATAAATCATTTGAGCTAATTTCAAATTAAGTCTGTATATTTGGGCTGTGCATTGCGTACGATCTACCAACTAAGTTAAATGACACCCTTTACTAAAAATTAAAAAAATATAATAATTACACTTTTATTTTTATATATTGCCTTAACTAAGTTAAACTTTCACATGATATATTCAATTATCTACCAACCAAAACAGCTAAACCCAATAAATAATCTTGAAGAGTGTCGTAAATGCATTCCCTGGTAAAATTTAAAAATCAAAGTGTCAATGAGTTAATCACGTTGGAAAAGATAGGATACTTCACTAATTTCAAATTTTCTTATCATCCATATTCTCTGGTAAAAAAAAAAAATCAAAACTTTTAGATTCAATCAGTAAAATGTCACGTCTATCTTTAAAAATTTAAAAAAAATAAAGTATTTGACTAATATTTAGTCCAGATATTTAAAAAATTCACTGTCAACACGGTAGCATAAACGTCTTTCGATAAATAATTTTAATTATCTTAAATTTAATAATTTATATTATATTTATATATTTTATTATATAATAATTATTTTTTAAATTTTTTAAATTTATTTTAATTTGATATATTTATAATTTATATTAAATAAATTTTAAAAAAATATTTTTATTGCATCATAATTTTTATTATCAAATTTAAATGACACCCTTTGCTTAAAATAAATTTTCCGTTGTGTAAATTTTTTTCCAAAAAATAGTAATAAATCTTCAAAAAAATATGATATTAATTAAGAAAAATTCAAAATTGATTTGATTTAATGAAAATTTTTTTTTGGTATATTATCAATTATCAATATGATTAAAATATCGAGATTTTCTGTAGAAAAGTACAACTAAAGAAAGCGTGAAAAAGGAATTAAAGTAAAAGCGAAAGAATCCTAGGAGGAAGGTAAATTTGGAGAGAGAGACTCAGAGTCACTGGCAGCATTGTAATTTAAGAGAGTCCTTGACCCAAATATTACGAGAATTCAGCGATACACGCCAAGAAAAATCCTTCCTGTGCGCTGCCGACTCGCGGCGATTCGTTTACCAAAATGAAACCGCGAACTTCTGTCACTCTATTCACACTCCCTCACTTCGAGCGTGAAATCAACACGCCTTCAAACAGGAGGATCCCGAGGATGCCAAAGTTAAGTGGGTCGCTGACTTCATCCTCAAAATACAAGCGCGAGTAGGAATTGTTACTTAAAAAAGCTCGTGCAAATAAAAAAAAAATTTGGGAGCAGTGGAACTTGACACGCATGAAATGGTAAAATCGCCAATTGCATGATCATGCATAATGGATGTGCATGACAGCTCATTTCCATAAATAAATAAATAAATGTGATTTAACTTTTTTTATTATTTTAATATATCATTTTCACACATAAAATAGTAAATATATAAATATAAAATTCTCCTCAACACCAGTTTTTGACTGCTTGGGGAAAGGTGAATGGCCTATGAGAAAGCAGAAGAAAACAGATAGAGAGTGTAGGCAGAAGAGACGAGAAAGAGACTCAACAAGTAAGGATTAATATTTTTTTTTTCTAGATTTTTTATGGAACATGGAAATGGTCTTTTGGGTTTTCGGTAAATAATTTGATTTCTGACATTTTTAATAAATTTTTTTTATGTTTCTTCCATAGAGATTTGTGTGTGTGTTGACATCGTTGTTCGGTCCTTTTTTTTTTTTTTCTCTAAAGTTTTTTACGTTGTTTTTCACTCTGGTCTCTACCTTGTGGTCTAATAGGACGATAATAACTATTTTAGTTGATTTTTTTATCATGTTATAATATTAGAGATAGAAAAATCAGAGCCATACAATTGTATTCCCTTGTTTCTCTTTTTTTTTTTTTTTAAAAAAAAAAATTTTCCTCCTGCTATATCTAGCAGTATCTAAGACGATATTTTGGTTTTGGCTCGTCTGAGAAGGTTAGGGAGGCGGAGGGGTTGTAGCTGTGGTTCTCTGGTGGTGGCTCTTGTTGCACTCTTGTTGCACTTTCAAAAGTTAAGGGAGGCTGATTAGTGGATTTATGTCGGCTGAGTTTGATTTGGCTTTGATTGGGGCTCAGTTGCAGCTCTGCGTTTCATCTTCTACGGTTGTCTATTCTGACTTATTCATCACTGCTTTGTTGGCTATTTCTTGTATGATTCTCTGCTTCTATAGGCAGAGACTGAATCTCGTGTTCCCGAGTGTTTCGATGCGTTTGAGACCAAAAAGGTTTGTCAATGAATCAATATCTTCCTTTTTTTTTTTGTTTTTTTTATCTGATTCTGTTTTTTTTTGGTGTTTTCAGTATTTTGATATCTTTTCCTTTCAAAATTATCTTCGCAGGACTTGTTCTGGAGTAGAGTGTTTTGGTGGTTTTCACATAAAACAACGTTTTTTCTATCTTTTATTGTTTCTGAGAGGGTCTCATACCTGATATTGCTTTGATAGTCTCAGATTTTGTTCTTTCTTTTGATTTTGTTTTCATATCTGTCCTTAATTTTCCGGGTATTTCTGAGGGGGTTTTAGTTGAGTTTTTATCTAGTTTTGCTGAAAAAAATGCCCGAACCTCGAAAAGAAGCCTCGAATCTAAATAGATCTTGCAAAAAGTCCAAGAAAATCCAACCAATCTTGAGTGAAGAAGGTTCCCAAATGTCTAGAAAAGTTCGTGTTATCTTCCGTGATCCTTATGCCACCGATTCATCTTCAAGTGAAGATGAAGCTGAGAGAACCGTTGCTAGAAAGGCCCCAAGGGGAAAGCGTGTTGTCCGTGAAATCAAAGTTCCTGTCTTAGGGTTGGCTCCTCAGGCAAAACCCCTTGAATCTGAGACTTCTTCTCAGGATAGTAACTCTAAAACCCCCACTAGCAGGAAAAGGGTTTTGAGTAAAACCCTTGAAGACGGTGAACTTGTGGCTAAAACCAAAAAACCTGTTGGTGTTCGTCAAAGGAAGTGGGGCAAATGGGCTGCTGAGATCAGGCACCCATTGAAGAAGACCAGGATTTGGTTGGGAACCTACGACACCCTTGAAGATGCAGCCAAGGCATATGATGCTAAAAAGCTCGAATTTGACGCTTTGGCTGTTGCCGCTGCCACTGCCGCCGCCGCTGCTTCCTCTGATAAAGCCTATGACGTTTCATGTACTGCTGCTGCTTCTCACAATAGCAACTCTGTTCCTTCTACTTCTGAAGAGTCCGTGAGCCTTTCATCTCATACTTCGCCATCATCAGTGCTCGAATTGGATACTTCTGCATCTGTTTCAATCTCCAGCAACAATGATGATTGTGGGGATGCGAATAAAGAAGGGTTTGACGCAAACTTCGCTAATTTAGTAATTCCTGATATCTGTTTCATTGATGATCCACTGCTGTCTGGATCAGTTGAACAAGAGCTTAACTTAGATGAAGAGCCTGCTGATTTGCTGTTTGTGAACGATTTTGGGTTGATGTTGGAGAATTATTGCAGCATTGAAGACCTCAGTATATGTGGGATAGAAGGCGATGAACCTAGTGAGCTTCCTGATTGTGATTTCAGCACTGGTGACTTTGTTTTTGGCGAAGAAGTAGCCTCCCTCAACATTGCGTGCCCATAAGTTTTGCAGTTAGGAATTATTAGTATTAATTTATATTATTATAAAACCTTTGTTATTATGAGTATTTATGTTTTCAATTAATGTCTGGAGGCAGAAGAGAGCTTGGGGATTCTCTGCAATATGAGTTGTTGGTGTATTGCTTTTTGTGAGTGAGCTCAATTCATTTGTTAGCTCGAGTTAAAGATGAATGAGCCACTAGGCTTCGGGGGGATGAAAGAAAAATCCTTTGGGTTTTCTCGTGCTATAGAGCCGTCCAAGGGATTCAGTCGTTTAAAAAACTGCTTTGATCTGATGAAGAATTTTGAAAGTACTTTTGTTTTTTGCTCACCGTGACATGTTACACTACCATATTTGGAAGGAAGTTTTATTTGGATATAATTTCCATCTTTGTAAGATTTATTTATTTTTTCCTTGTGCTTATTTTAAGAAGAAGCGAGCGATTTAAGTAATTATTTTTGACGGTGTACCCTGCTGAATCTGCCTGCTGAAAAAGCCCTTGGCTAGTATGTATATTCTCAGTCCAATTCCATTATTTTCAATAGAGTGTGGCTTGGAATCTTCTAGTTGGGATTGAAAATTACATGTACGTAATGGTTTGATTCCAAGGGAATGGCTGGTTTTGACTCTGGGTCATTTGCAGTTTATTCTCTGTCAAATTTGAAGGGAGGTGGAAGTACCCAAGTTGGACTAATTCCATAGATAAGTTGCAGCAGCATATAAAGTCTATTCACTGTCTCTCTCTTTTATTTCTTTATTTTTTTCTTCTCAAAATTTCTTGTAGTGTGGGGAGGCTATATATTCGTAGCGGACGTGGAGGGCCAAAGCCCAAAGGTAACTTTCCTTTTGCTAAGCAAAGGCTATCTGAAAATAGAGGATGAAAATGATTGTTTATCTTATTCACTCATTCCTTCGCTCTAGCGTTAGCTGGATTGCATTTCTTATCTCCCCTCACCTCCTCCTTCCACGTACTCTTTTAAGTATAAATATTCATTGAAGCTTTAGTGAGCTCAGTCGATACGTCTTCAGTGTCTCTCTCGCTAAACTGATTCCATTTTGCCTATCTCTTTGGATTTGAATTTTTGATATTGACGTTATCAACTTTCTCCTTGTAAATTGGGATAAATAAGCAAACGATAAAAATCCATTTTTTTTATTTTATTGGCTTTTCTTAGCGCCACCTTATATTATCAGAGTTAGTGATAATGTAATTTCTAAATTTTTTTTATATATTTAAAGATGATATATTAAATATAAATATTAAAAATAAAAATTAAAAAAAAATTAAGATAACATAGATGTCATTGTCAGATAACAAACGAAGTGGATCTTATCTGAACTTTGTATAAATGATAAGTCTAAGTAAGTAACTAATAAAACATCTCCCTCAATCATTTGGCATGCTATTTTCTCTCATCTTTATTTATGTAGTTTTTATTTACCTTTTGCTTTTATTTACTATAATATGTTACATGCTTCAAAAAGGAAACACGAGTATTAATATTCTTCTAAAAAAAAAAATAAGTACTTACTAAAGTGGTGGGTTTTCGTTTTTTATCACCGTAAAATTTAATAATACTCAAATACAAACTTAAAACTATATTTACTAATAACTCAAATACAAGCTAAAACTATATTTACTCATCATATTTATATTTTGTGAATTACCTGTGCTTTCCAATTTTTGAAGTTGATTGATTAATAAATCCTTCCGTTTAATATAGCAGCAAGTGCTATTAACTGAACAATATGTACATGATCGATCCATTGTTAATATGAATTTTAACGTCAGTGTGCAAAAATTAAAAGAAGAAAAAAATTTTATTTTTGACAATATAATGGCCGCACATGTTTCTTCTAAGACAGTAGTATGATTGGGACGTGGACATGTTTTTTCTTGTTCATGATTTAGAATTAAGACATGGAAATTGATTTAATTTGATTTTGGCAGATCGCAGCCCCCCGGTGGGGTCCCCAGAAAATGAATACGGGATATGACGATCCCACCTAAACAGGGAAAGCTGGATTGCTCATTTGCGCAAATTGCTCCACTTTTGAAAGTCAATGCTCCCAATTTTCTTATAACCAAAACAAATCGTACGTTGAATTTTCTTTTCCCCATTTTCTTATTTTCAACAAATTACAAAATTTTGGTCGATAAAGTTCTTATATTAATGGCTAAAAGTAAATTTAAAGTTAAAATTTTATTATTACGAGTGAATTATAAAATTCAACATAAGATTGATTTATTTGATTTATTCATTAATTTTTTTAGGTATGATTGTGATTTCTCTTATAGTAATCAATTATAAAATCTTGTTCATTTATTTGATTTTAAATTATTATAACATTAATTGTTAAATATCTTCATGATATAAAATATTATAATTAATAATTTAACTAATTTTATAAAAGTGTATCTTAAACCATTCATTAGTAAAATCTAATTATTAAAAAAACAAAAAACAAAATCATAATACTCTTTGATGTTTTTGAGAACCAGAACTTCGCATAAGTGGGTTTGGGGTTCAGCAACAAGGAAAAATTATGCTAATTTTAGGCTCCATTCCGAATGCTTTGTCAGCTAATCATTAAGAATAATTAATTGATCGGGATGACATTCTTTTTATTGGTTGATTGTATTCAGTATTTTGGATTTTCATCCCTTATAATCATGATTTTTGTGAGCGTTTTACGTTTTTTTTTTTTTTTAATTTTTATATTTTGTAATATTTTAAAAAGAGATGTTAATAATTATATTTAATATAGTAATCTTATTATAACTAACATATCAATCAACTTTAAACATTGATCTATACTAATTATAAAAGATTAGTTGAATTTAGTACCATAAGTGACATA
>JBBYHL010000006.1:4196505-4288720 GCA_038381835.1 Adansonia madagascariensis | reverse complement strand
ACAATAAATCAAACTAATTCTTTTTTTATCTAAAGTTACCCTAAATCAAAATTAAAAAGGGAAAAATGGGTTTCTACCTTTTACATAGGTTCATTGTTTTGCCGAGCTACTGTAAACTGAAGGTCAACACTATTTCAATTATAGAGTGTCGACTAAAAAAGCTAACTATTTTGGGTTAGAAGATCAGGTTAGGGTTTAGGTGTGGCTTTCATTTTTTTGCCTTTTTTTTTTATTTGATTTTTAGACAAGCAAATCGATAATGAAAATAACACTACCCTAAACCCGAAATTTTTAAGTTCTAAGATAACAATAACATTTCAAATTCGATCTCCAAAACATAAAAATTAATTCAAGAAAACACAGCAACCAACAATCCAAATTTTCTCCAAGATAATCTTACCAATCAAAAAATAATTTAGGGTTGTAGTCGATCCACCGCTTGGGATGTGATGAAGGAGAGGCGATTGTGAAGAATAACTCAATTTTAGTTTCGATTTTGGAGGATGAATTGGGAGGGTTTTTCAATTTTAGGGTTTGAAAGTGTTGGGGGCTAGAATTTTAGGGAAATTGGCTCAAAAATAACCTGCAAAATCGACCGAAAGTGATGAAGGAGAAGTGACCGTGAAGAAAAACCCAATTTCAGTTTCAATTTTAGAGGATGAATTGGGAGGGTTTTTTGATTTTAGGGTTTAAAAGTGTTGGGGGTTAGAATTTTAAGGAATTGGCTCGAAAATGATGTGCAAATTCGACCGGAAGTGATGAAAGAGAAGCGACTGTGAAGAAAAACCCAATTTCAGTTTTGATTTTGGAGGGTTTTTCAATTTTAAGGTTTGAAAGTGTTGGGGTTAGAATTTTAGGGAAATTGGCTCGAAAATGACCTGCAAAATCAACCGAAAGTGATGAAAGAGAGGCTACTGTGAAGAATACCCAATTTTAGTTTTGATTTTAGAGGATGAATTGGGAGGGTTTTTTAATTTTAGGGTTTAAAAGTATTAAGGTTAGAATTTTAAGGAAATTGGCTCAAAAATTACCTGCAAAATCGACCGGAAGTGATGAAGGAGAGGCTACTGTGAAGAATACCCAATTTCAGTTTCGATTTCATAGGATCAATTGAGAGGGTTTTTTGATTTTTAGGGTTTCAAAGTTTTGGGGTTAAAATGTTAGGGGAATAAGGTCGACGAAAATGACCTGCTTTGCAGGTTATTTTTTTTTTTACTTTTAATGGTATAGATTAACTACTATTAATCCAATGGCTGACTTCTATTTAAGCTGATGGGAAGCGTTGGTTAAGAACCTTTTATTAGAATTTTCCCGTGAGAGATGAGATGAGATGGGACTGCAGTTGTATACGGACAAGTACTTGAATACCTACGCGCAGAGGTGCTCATGGGAGGTTGTGATTCAAAAATTTTTCAAAGTTTTTTGTTTAGGATTAAAAGATTCAATTGTTATTTAAATGTTAATGAGCATTTTAAAGTTTATTATTATATTAATATTAATATTAATATTTTTATAATTAAATTTAAATAAAAAATTTTATTATTAAATAGTACTTCGAGTTAAGTTGGCTCGTATTAAGGAAAACCATGCAAGGCTCACCCCAGGCGGATCAGGTTGGAAAGGTAGCTTGACCCACTTTGAGTGGGTCGGGTAGTTTGATCATGCATTGGTGTCCATGTAAGTATATTGGTTTCTGTATATAATAAATATAATTAGTGAAATTTTAATTTTGAATTTTAAAAGTTTGTTATTTATAAATTGAGTTAGATTTTCTTTTAGTACAGTAAAAAAAAAATTAAGATGACATTTATCAAAGTTTTCACAAATTTCTTAATCGCAAAATGAGTGGCCATGTAGTTAGGGATTATAATACTTGAATTGTTTAATAGATTTCAAATTAATCCGTTTTGAATAAGGAGTTTTTTTTTTTTTGTAAGTGAAGGTGGAGTGAACGAAGTGGGGCTTTTTGTTAAAAGGGTGGAGATGTAGTAGTTTTAGTAATTGTCTGCTTCACCCTGCCCTGCCTATTTGAAATTGCTATTTTACTTTTAAATATTTTATTTTTTATAAGGATAATAAAATAATAGCACATTATACATATTATATTTAGATATAATTCAATATCTTTTCTCCAACAATACATATTTTATTATTTTAAAAAAATAAAAATAAGAAATATCGAATAAGGCAGAGCAAGGTAAGGTGGTAATGGATGTAACTGACATCCATGAAGATGGTGATGATGTTAAAAATTTAATATCCACAATGAAGCAAGGTGGAAAGTAAGGCAGAGTGGTCCAACAGCGGGGCAGAGGTGGATTTTGCAATATTCGCCCTTGCCGTACCCATTGCCATCCCTAGTGGCCGCTAATCTTGTGATTATTAAATTTGTGAAAACTTTGGTAAATGATGTCATCATAATTTTTTTTATATAAAACTAAAACAAACTCTACACTCAATTTATAAATTATAAACTTTCAAAACTCAAAATTCAAAGTTCACTAATTATATTTATTATATATAAAAACCAAAATATTTGCAGCATTATATATTTAATTAAAATTTCACTAATTTACATGGCCACTAGGGATGGTAATATCCAAACCATCCGATGGATTTCAAATTGATTCGTCCCAAAAGTGGAGTTTTTTTGGGGAAAAGTGGAGGCAGAGAAAGATATAGTGGTTTTTTTTATTTGAAAATGTTGGTGTTAGCTCAAGGAAAAGATTGAACCAAGAGGGGGGTGAATTAGTTCTACAAGAACTTGATAAATTTGAAATAAATTAAAAATAAAAAGAAGTTAAGGGTAAGAAAAACAAACAATCAATATATAAAGGTTTGGTCCTTGAACTCGGCACCTACGTCCTCTCTTCTTGGTACTTTTTTACTAAGGTGATTCCCATAATTCACTAATCAAATTGTTTACCTTGAAGGCTTAAGGTATAACCTTACATCTCTATCTTCTAAGGCTTAGATAGAACCTTTCAATCTTTTTGAGAATTTTACCCTAAATTTTTAAATGTTTTCACTTATTTTCACACAACTCTTTTTGTGATATGAATGAAGTATTTACAAACAAATTGAGCCTCTAGTAGATGGATGTTTGCTGGAATTTAAGTACAACGTAAATGAGATACAAATAGACTTGGAAGAATATAAATTTGATATAAGAAGAATGAAAAATTTGAAGACTATGAGCTTTTGTTGTTTAATGCTTGATTGATCTTTTTATCTCTTGTATCTTCAGTTGTTGGAAACCTCTATTTATAGTTTGAAATTGATTTATAGACGTTGAGCATTTAATGTGGTGGTTGGAGAGTCGTTGTAGCCTTCATAAATGCTTGTTTCCATTTAGACTGCATTATGCCAATGGTATTGATACAAGAATAAATAAAGTGACCATTACAACCTGTTGTATCGATACAGAGGCTGAGTATCGATACCTGCGAAGCTGTATCGATATAGACACTTGTATCGATACATTCGAGGGTTTCAGCCAAATCTTGAATACTGCTAAACATTGTATCGATACATATGGGGCAAGTATTGATACTCACTACAATATATCGATACATGCTGATAAGTATTGATACAAATGAGTGTTTTAAGCATAGTATCGATACATTTATGCATTGTGTCGATATATACCTTCAAAATCCTTTGTATAATGATTTTTCTTTACTTGATATTAACTCAAACATATCTCAAAGATATTTTAAGTATAAATATACATTTTGGAACATATATTTTTGAGAAAATACAAACTTAGTACCTTTTCAAAATGTTTTTCAATTTTAACACAAATACAAAGTTAAGTATAAATCAATTTAGCTTAAGTTGTTTGTTATATCAAAACTGAATTCAAAGCTAACAGTTGGGATAGAGTAGTTTTACTAATTGTCTGCTCCACCCCACCTCGATTATTTAAAATTACTATTTTATCATTAGATATTTAGTTTTTTATAAGGATAATAAAGTAATAACACAATTATACATATTATACTTAGACATGATTCAATGTCTTTTCTCTAGCAATATATGTTTTATTATTTGAAAAAAATAGAAATAAGAAATATCGAATAGGGCAGAGGGCAGGCAATAATAGATGTACCCAACATCCATGGAGATAGTAGTGGTATTGAAAATTCAACATCCATAGCAAAGTGAGACGAGGAGCAAGGCAGAGCAATTCAACAGCGAGGCGTATGTTAATTTTGCTATATCCGCCCCGCCTCACTCTATTACCAACCTGACATGTTGTGTTGTAAATATATTGGTTTTTGTATACAATAAATATAATTAGTGAAATTTTAATATGAGTTTTGAAAGTTTGTAATTTTTAAATTGACTATGAATTTATTTTAGTTTGATAAAACGATTAAGATGACATTATTTACCTAAGTTTTCACAAATTTCATAATCACAATATAAATGCTAAGTTTATGAAAGGATAAACAATATTAAAAATAATTCTTTGATTTCATATAAAAAATAATAAAACTATAAGGTTGTAAAAGAATTACAAAAAAGTTTTAAATAAAGAGTTTGATTCTAACTATTTACCATAAAGGCTCAAAGATCAATGCATCTTATCACCTTTTTAAGGTAAGAAAATTTCAAAGTAATAGTTTTAATCTGCACATTCAACAATGTCTATAAACTTCATTCACATAAATATCGCACGGCGTTATGAAACATGGATCATCTCGCCACCTAAGATCAAAACAAGTAAATTGCTCAATAACTTGAAATGTTAAAACTAAAAGCCATGCACAATGAGTCAGTAGGAAAAACTCATCAGATTTCACATGAAAATGCCATTTTAGTTGAAGAAGCTTCTAGTGGAATATCAATAATTTCATCGACTTTAAATGCATTGATATGTTCCTAAGTGCAATATCTAAACTTGAAATTTAACTAAATAATTATTATTATTTATAATATAATGGACATGAAAGGAATAATAGGCTTGGGAATGTATTGCCTGCCCATAGAGTAAAGAAAGGCTAAAGGGCTGAATAATAATATGGTTTATGGTGCTATTTGAAATTGCAGAAGAAAGATCAAATGATTGATGAGATTGAGGATAACTTGGATTATGATATCTTAAATAAGATAAATAGGAAAAAAAAATTAAGAACAAAAAAAGAGAAAAAAATTGGCCTTTCTAAGTTCTAAAATTATCAACAAGTCATTGATTAACTCTGATATGAGGAATAAGATGAGAATGTTGAGAAAAAAAGTAAAAAAAAACATGGGAATTAAGGAAACTCTTAGGGTTGGCAATGGATTATGGTAATGAGGTAATCATAAGAGAATTGGTTAAATTAGAGATAAATAGGAGGAGTTCAGCCTAGTAGTAGGGTGTCAAGGAAAAAGAGATGTTTGTGGGGAGCTATAAGGCATGTCGGGTGAGTACTTTGGAGGCACGGGGAGACTAATAGCTATAGTCAATAGGTTGGGCTAATGAACTTCATGGGTTAGGAAATGTGTAGGGAAGAAATTATAATCTAGTAAGAAGCTAAGATGAGTTGACGTAGGTCTTGTATTGAGAAATTGTATGTAAGGACCGGTGTCATTTTAGGATGTTGGTTATTAAAATTAAGAAAAAAAGTGGATTCTGTCATGGTATGTATTTGAATTTTAATATGGGTAGTGATGTCAAATGTTATGTTTTAAGAATGGTATTGCAGGCAAACGAGATCGATATGTTATTGGTCCAGGAATAAAACTAGAAAACGTGAATAAGCAAAAGATATGGTTTTACGTTGAATTTCATTTTGTGTTATACATTTCAAATAGCAAGTCAAGAGGGGATATCAATAAAATGGGATAAGAAAGAGTTCAAGTTGGAGACAGATCTCATCAACCGTAGAGTGGCAGCTGATAAACAGAATTAGGGAAGGTAAATTTTTTATTGTGTTATTGCATATGAAATTTTTAGATGAATTAAGTGCGATGATTCTAGTTGGGTTTCATTTTCTTGGGTAATGTTTCTATAATGCTCTAATTGTGTAGGTATATTTGTATCTTGTCTCCATGTTAGCAAGGCTTTTCCTACTTATCAATATTGAATATTGACTGAGCAAAAAAAAAAAAAAGCAGACGTGGGAAGAATGGCAGCAAAGTATAAGACAATGTAATAATCCCTTAATGTACCTAGAGGTAGGTTATAATGTAACACATCTTTTCATGTTAGAATTCTAGTAGTCTGCAACATATCCAAATAAAGGCACTCCTTTTGACTCAAGAAATTGAACTAAAATGAATATAAAATGAAATGAAACATAAAAGGATGTGTAACTTTGACTAGCATCCTAAATATGGTCAATGGGTATATCAAATACCTGTTTTAATTGAAGCTAATCACAAAAATCTTGATAAAGGACAAAAGCCACATATAGAGAACAAATGTTAAATATTCTTACCTCGTGATATGGTGTAACCATTATTAATTTAATGACATTTACAAAGTGACTTATTTGAGATATCTTCCACACAATAAGGGCCAAGGAGGAAAAGAGAAAAAGATAGCATCAGAAACAACATTTCATACTAATAAGCTAATACTTAATTCTAATTTGGTATAGAAAAAAAGGCTTAACCAAATGCGTGCAACAATTTGGGTGCTTATAAGATCAAAGCTCAAACATATAACAATATGAACTTTTTCATCATATGGCTTGGATGTATATGTAGAAATGAAAGTGCAAAAATAGAAATATAAAGACTGAGTCAAAGACAATCATCATAAAAATTATATAGCATTTAAGGCTTTCCATACAATGTAAAAAAAAAAAAAGGTGATTAACAACGCAAATAATTGCAAAAATTAACCTAAGTCGCATTTTTTATTTACCAAAGTAAGGTAAACACCATAAAGGTATTTTGTGAAATTTAGTTCAGTAACATCTATATTTGAAAGAAACAACTATGGAGGTCACATCGCCTAAATGATTCCTAATAATAAATTAGAATTACCAAATCAAATTAGAATCAATGTACTTGCCATTTCTTTGATACTTGAGGCTCTTCATGTGCTCATTTTCATGTGATCAGTAATTTTCTTGTACCTAAAAGGAACAACGAATCCATCAACACATCCTTGTTCCTTTCTTTAAACACAAAATGTTAATATTTCTAATCAAACAAAGTAACTAGGAGAATCTGCATATGCCTGCATAATTCCATCATATGGCTTGGTTGCATATATAGTTTAGACCTTTTTTTTTTGCAAGAGTCTATTTTTAAGAGCCATTTTGTAATTTAATTAAACTTAGGGACTAAATTGAGAATTTTTGAAAAGTTATTTCATGACCATCAATGCTTGGCCAAATGGTCTAAGGCTTTTTGTGCTAATTTCCCATGTATTTTAGGCACACGTAGGTGTTAGTCATGCATTTCCCAACCTTTTAAGGGTCAATTTGTAATTTTAGGAAGTTTAGGGATCTTTTGGCAAAACCTTGTATTCTAGGGCTATTTAGGTTTTTTTTATCACATAATTACCCATTTAGGGTATTTTGGCAGTGCATTTCTTGCATCTTTTACCATTGAGGGGTTAATTTGTAATTTTAAAAAGTATAGAGATATATTAGCAATTTCCACTATTTAGGTTGCATTTTAGCTTAACGTTACCCACTTACGATAATTTCATCAAATTTCATTAAAGCCGAGTCATTAGTCCTAAATTCCTACCTTTCATCGAAATCAAGTTCTAGTTTAGCTAAAGCTTCATACTTTTCGTAGAAACCAAGTCCTTTAGGCTTAGGTTTGTACTTTCTATCGAGATCAAACATAGTTTAATTTAGAGTTCCTACCTTCTGTAGAAACTAAGTCAATTAGATTTAGGTCCATGCCTTCTATCGAAACCGATCTTAGTTCATTTAGGTTTCTACCTTTCGTAGAAATTAAGTCCTTAGGATTAGTTTCATACTTTTTATCAAAATTGAGTCCTAGATCGAGTCATATCTTTTTTAACTCATTTATAAAATGTTGTGCTTCCAGCATATGAAAATATCATCATCAATTATTTTAAACAAAGGAATAACCTCTTTAAAATGGGTAAATCGAAATTTCTAAATTTTAAGAAAAAAACTTTTGTAATCCTCTGATTTTCTCACAGGTACGAAAGACATTTTAAAGTGTTAAAAACTTGATTTACCTATAAACAAAATAATAAAATTTTCAAAATATAAAAATTATGATTAAATACTAGTAAACAAAACAAATTAAAATTGAGACTTAAGTAACACGTAGTAAATATGTACTAGCTTAAGGTCGTCGTGGAAGGGATACATCTTATTCCATGCCTAACCAACTTCTAAACCATTTTCATGTAATCTCTAGTTATCACATAGACCAGAGAGTTTGTTTTTAAGGGTTTTGTAACCTTTAAAAAGCTAACTCTGGTAGGTAGCCAGTCTCATCTAGCAAAAATAGATTGGTGGCAACTCCAAGTCCAATAGTGATTTCATAATGACCATTTAAGGTTAAGTCAGGTGTGTAATTCACTCTAGCAACTCAGTCCCTAAAATGAACACGAAAATAAAAAAGAACAAGAGAAATTCACTCATCCAATTCTAGCGTGTTGGGATTTGCATCTCTGTACATTGCAAAAATCATTACCTTTTTTTTTTAATCTAATGGAGACTATAAGGAAAACTAACAATACTATCATAGTGAATAAGAAAATGAACCTGTCACTTTCACCAAAGATAGTGTGGCTTCTTAGCTTCAAATAAGTAGAAATCACATAAGAAACCCTGACTTAGCTATGATTAAAGGTTTTTCCATTGCAAATTTTCATTCTTTATAGAAAAAGTTCTTAAACTCTTGAATAAATGGGTGAATAAAGTAGTGTACATACACCTAATATTTAGTGTCAACCTACCAATGGAGAAAAACAAGCCCTATGATTGTTATTCCCATATAGTAGTTAGACATCTTAGCAAGGATTGTAATGCTATAAGGAAAATATACGATGGGAAGATGAAAAACTAAATGTTGACTTGGAAGGTGTGTATACAAATTTATTAAAGCATCCCTTAATAACATTATTCTTATGTATTTAAAAGCAATTTTTATTCAAGTATATACAAATTTTAATTGCTTCTTTGATTTACATCCATGAGATAAAAGATCAATTCAACTAATAATTTTCCATACAATTGAGAAAAAGCTTGTCTTTTCAATGCAAAATATAGATATCACTTATTTGGTTCAATATCAAAACAAGATATAAACCTAGCATTAACTTATTCTTCATGGATAGGTTGACCATTTTGGTCTCATGCACCATTTTCTCAATCTCATAAACTTAATAGAAAGGTTGACCATTGTGGTCAAGTAACCTGTTCTTTCACTTGTATATACTACAATGGAGAAGTTGACTATTATGGTTTCATAAGCCATTTCCATTGCTCTCACATACAAGTTCCCGTATAAAAGAGAAGCTGGCCATTATGGTCTATCGCAACACTTTCGTCAATCTTATATACAAGCTCTTCATATGGAGAAGTCAACCACTATGGTCTTATGAGCCACTTCTACTACTTTTAATCAAATGCTTCTATCACTACAAAAGTTGATCTTTGTAATCTCATGACCAGTTTGATTTTTCTCATTTTCAAACTTCTCCTATAAAATGTTGACTATTATGGTCTTATGCACCATTTTTATCACTTTCTACTATACAAGTTCTCCTAATGGAGTTGACCATTGTGGTCTTATTAGTCACTTTTGTTATTCTCAATTCATAATTTTTCCTAGTGGAAAAGTCGACTGTTGAGGTTTCATGATCCACTTTTCATTCTTCCATTCACAAGTTCTCCCAATGGAAAGTCGATCATTGTGGTCTCATGCGCCACTTCTATCACTCTCCTATTCACAAGTTTTACTATAGGAGAATTTGATTGTTATGGTCTTACATGCCACTTTTGTCGCTCTCTCATATATAAGTTCTCCAAATAGAGATGCCAACCATTATGGTTTCACTTGCCACTTTCATCATTCTCCCATATACTAATGGAGAAGTTGACTGTAATGGTCTTTTTTGCCTCTTTCATCACTATTCCAAATACAAGTTCTCTCAATGGAAACGCTGATGATTGTGGTCTCATGTACCACTTCCATCTCTCTTATTCATAAGTTTTTTAAATGGAGAAGTTAACCGTTATAGTCTTTATTGGGAAAAATCCAAGTCAAGCTTACCAAAATAAGCATAAAAATTTCTAAAAGGAATAAACAGAATGAAAATTAAATATAGAGAAATACTCGATTTTTCTACAAGATCTTTAGGTAGAGGCTTAAATGTGGTCATTAGGCAATTTAAATTCATAGATTTGATGAGGGTCATACCTACTTAAAAACTTGTAACTCTAAGTTTATCATTCCTTGCACTAGCACAGCCATGGATAGTCACTTTGATTTTTCTCTAAGGCCACAAGATGTACTAGCATACTCTCTCTAATAGTGATCCATATGAATATTTAGTAGAGTATTTCTAAGGTTAGGTGTTTAACTAATGCTAGTAGGTGACCTCTTGATCTTAATCAAAAGGTTCTTTTTCAATTTTTTTTACACTATGAACTACAAAGACCTATTCTTAGTGCACTAATAATAAAAGATCAAGGAAGTATAACAAGATGGAAGAGTCACCATCATTATGGGAATTATGCTTAGCTAAATTCACCATTGGAACAAGAAGAAAGAGTTTAATCAATGTAGATACAATTTACAATCATAAATCAAAAGGGATCTAGCAACCCATAATGACTTCCCAAATTTTGTAAAGCCAAAATGGCCTATTTTAAAAACCTTTTAATAACCAGCCTATCATAGTAATTCAATCTTTTCACCAAATATCTAAAAAGACCATGAGCAATGTCTACTCATGTATCAATATATGTTAGTCATTGAAAACCTCATAAATTTAGAGAAATAATTTCTCCTAAATTTATCATGCACTAAATAATGACTTTATCGAGCTAACCAAGCTAAGAATAAATGAGATATGTCTCCAGCATCACTTAGAGTAATGAATATTTTATAGATTACTCATTCACCTTCATATGCTTCATGCCATACCCAAAATCACCCCACCTAGAATCCATCACATTTATGAACCATTTATGATGAAATCAAAATGGAATACTCTATATAGAAGATGACTTAGTATCATAAGTCTAAGCACTATTTACATGATTGGCATGGGATAACATTTTCATAGACACTTGAGTAACAATGCCAAATGAAGTTTTCATATTGGCTATGTTTAATATATTTGTTTCCACAAAATAAGCACCCACATGCCATCCAAGTATCCCACATACTTTAACCTATGAGATTGGTTGCTTACTTCACTACCAAGAAGGAATAACACATGCCATTCTTTAAGCATTGCCAACAATACAATGACTCAAAATAGTTTTAGGAACATGGCTTGAATGCACAAAGATCTTACAATTATAACTCCTTTGCAAGGCCTTTCATGTTCCATGAGTTTCATCCAATTAGTTATTCATTATTGTCAATCATGCTGCTAACAGGAAAAAAAACTTAACTCACTAACGAATAGTGATTAATTTGCATCATTAACTGTATATTCCTTATCTAGTTTGGTTGGCTCAAGGGCATATACAAATAATCTTCCATTTACACTTGAGACAATCATATTGCTAAATGATACCTATGAGAATATCTTCAGTCATACTCATGAAAATCTTATTATAAAAGTCATTAAATATTCGAATCACAATGAGAATCAGATTTTAATCATATGGCTTAGTTCTTATTTTAACAATTATAGGAATGTTTTATTAACTTGTAAGCTAATAATCCAAATAAAACTCTTTTTTCAAGCTAAACAAAAGAATTTATTTTTTACCTTTAGGGTATAAACATGCGATCTTCTCTACTTTAGAACATTTTTAAATGATTGCACTTCTAACATTATGATAATTATTACTAAGTAATTACGGTATTTAACTTTTAAACAACCATAAATGGCTCCCAATAACTCTTATATATGTAGAATTAAAGGGAAATGGATTTGAAAAAATAATTTTTTGAATCCCATAAGTTTCACGCAGTTTAGTATTCAAGATACTATTGCAAGCATATATTTAAGAATAATGAGATTATGATGTCAGACAAATTCTATGATTAATTATTTATTTAAATAGGGATGAACCAAAGCATGGCATCCATGCTAGCAACCATCCTTAATTTGCATGTGATTGTCAAAATAGATATCTAATATTTACAAATAAGTCATGATTATGTTTCAAAAATATTAATAAAAAGGGCAAGCTTTGATTAATATCAACAAGGTTGTCATTCTCATGATTTATCTTCACTACTCCTTTCATTTGGTAAAATATGTTATAAATATTTAATTACTAGCATCTAGGTATAACATACCAAAGAAGATAATTAATCTCAGAACATATATGATGTCAAAGCTTTTCTATGCTTTTTACTTTGATCGTATCAATGTATCCCTTGCAATTTTGCTTTGTTGTCCTAGCTATCCACAATGATGGCATGTTCCCCGCCTTTGTTTTCCTTTATAATAGAGCATAAGGTCCATGCATGGATCATGATCCATGATCGATCTAAGGTGCTCAAATCTTGAAATATATCCCATCACATGAGGTCTAATTAGACTACCTTTTGACATTTTACTTCGAAATAATTCCTTAGAAATGTTAAACATTTTTAGTGTGATTATCCTCATTTAACAATTCTATAAGGTTTTGGATGATTTCATGAACATTAGTAGCCACCTGTAGGTTTAGAGTTTAAGTGACGTGCTAGCTATCATCATAATATGGCTTGATAAAGGTCATCTATATGAACTTGATAGGTCCTTAACCTCATGGGCCATTCTTTGATATGTCTTTTAACTTGTATTAAGACAATATTAATACTTGTGTGACTAGTTAGTGGAGCCTGGCCCTTTGATAACATCATGTATGCTTATGTAGTGATAGTTACTAGTCATGTTGTGTTTATATCCAAGATGAACCTAAAAATTTCATAGTTAATAGTTGCAATTTCTATCATTAAGTAAGAACATGATATAGACTTGAGAGTTTTTTGAATAATTATAATTAAACTTGATCATTTTAGACACGATATGAAAAAAAAAAAAAAAAAAAAAGCACAATACAACATAAAAAAAATTAACACAACACAATATGAATGCCCGGATGTATCAAAATCTATATAATATAAATTCTTAACGTATCAAAGTTTATATATATAAATTATATACATGAAATAAAATTATAACAAAAAAAAGTATGAACACGATACAAATAACTAAACTTATTTATTTTATTTAAACGATTGCTTGCCTCGTGTCTAGCAATTGCCTTTGTTAATTGAAGTTCTTCACTTCAATTGAAGGGGATTACTTTTGTGTACTTGTTATGATTTTTGAACAGTTACTGTCAAAATGGTCATTTAAAAAGTTTCAATACGAGTGCGGAAGCAAAAATTAGTTTTTCTGTGATTTCTCTCCCACTACCACCAAAGCCTGTTCTGCTGCTCTGGTTCCTCTTTTTCTGTCTCCTCTTCACGTGACTTTTGCACCAGATGTTGCCGGCAATACCGGATTATAACGAGAAATATGAATGCTGAAAGAAAATAATCAGACTTAGCCAAAGGAGAGCAATCCAACAAAATTATTTGGTGACATTAGAAATTGTAAGTCATCATAGTTAAGGTTCCTGTCATATTCAACTTACCGGTGAAGATGCGCGTTTTTATACTAGAGAGATTCCAAAAGGCTATGGCTGCTGAAGCTGCCACAACCTTTTTATGAGAGCAAGCTCCCCAAGCTTCAATAGTCCAATGTTTCATGTACTCAGCTACATAAACAAATTCACTTCTTTCAATAAATTGCAAATGCCAAAAACAAAGGTATATATATTATGTATATGGGGGCTTATTGTATACCTTTCTGGTTTATCTGACTAGAGTAGCATGAGTACAGTTTTGGTATGGAGAAGGTAATGAAAAATCCTGCTCCCATGCAAACAGCGGTTCCTCGTAAAACTTTTAGATATTCTCAAAACTTTCTTTGAGAGATAGATAAGGTATTACAATAAGCATGACATACCAAACGCACAGAGCCTTCGCAGGGTTATAATGTGGCCGTACTCTGCTCCAAGGAGGAATAATGGAGCTACCTGCAATCAGAAATGAGCCTGATATCACTAATTCATTTAGGATAATTTTGTTTTGCTTCTTAAAAGTACTAGGAACAAATCTTGGAATGAAATTTGAAGTTTGGTTATCACCTTGAGAGTCACGGATGGTTCCCCAGAGAACAGCTCTCTCATCTTTGAAATTGCAAGATTTGCAGCTGGGAGTATCAGTCTAGATAGTCTCAGAAAATCCTCTTCTGTCAGCTTGAATTCATTCCTTCTCTCAATATTATGACAGATTGTGTTTGAGAAGAAGGAAACGCCCAAAAACAGAAGACCAATTTGAGATATGACAGAGAAAATGCTAAAGATATCATATTATGAGGATAAGGAGAGTTAGATGACCTTGCCGAAACTCGATATTAACAATCAAAATAGCTAGATACAACACATTACCTGAAAGTAACTCTTTTGGCAAAGCAAGAAGGCAAGAAACACAAACAGCCGAATCCAAACCACAGGCTTGATTTTGCTAAATCTCTCCACATAACCAAATCACTAATCATCTCTCCTATTCCATCAAGATTATTTTTTGCACAATCATCAGCTTCTAAACCATCAAAAAACAATGGAAGATCAATAAAAAAGAAACAAAATAAAAAAAAAGAATAGTGAAAAGAAAAATGACGCATACTTTGAGACAAACTTGAAGCACGAAGACAAGGGACCAAACTGAGTTTCTCCTTCTTTGATTTCCCACTATGCCGCCTTTTCCTTGGTTTCACAACCTCCTCCGCAAAATCAAATCCCTATCTTCTCTTAAATCCATCTCAATTCTTCTCCTTGACCTTCTGTTATTCCTAGGGGACCCACATCCCAAAAGACCCATCTGGGCTGCCCTGCTTTTGCATCTCCTACGAGAACCACATTGCTCTGGAGCGCCTTCTTCCGCCATTTCAATTCTATCGCCCAGTCGAGATCTTGATCTTCGCAGAGGAGAAGCAGGGGAGAGAAGCAAAAGCTGTTGGAGAGGCAGAGAGTTTGTACATGATCTAAGAGAAATAGGGGACGCTGAAGCTGGAGTTGTTTTCTTGGAGAAAGGGGAAATGTGGTCCAAAGAGAGATGTGGAATTGTGGGACTTTCTTGCTCTTCGGATTTAACAGCAGAGTAGCTGATTCTAGCTAGACGTGAAGCTAATTCGGCCTGAGAGTTTGGGTTTAAGCGACGTGAAGGTGGGGTTGAATTTGAATCCATTTTTATTTCAAGCTGATTTTCTTTGAATTAATAGCAAGCAAGATTTCCGGGGGTGTGTGAGAGAAAATAAGAATATTGAAAAGATGATTTTCCAATTCAATGTGAGGACGAGGTCCTCGAAGTTGAGCGGAAGGGGCTTTTGATTGAGAGGGGGAGTTACTGAGGGTTGGTTTGTTTAGGAAAAGGAAGGAGCCGTTGGCAAGGATTCGTTTCTGTTTTGGATTTTTTAAAAGTTAACGGCGGGGAATGGTGGGATCTTCACTCTTGCACTACAACGGTTAGAGAATTTAACGGCGCGTTTTCACTTTCTTTGTGGATGGGTGGTCCAACTCCAATGTTCCAAAGCCATAAAACTCCATTTGTTGAATTTGGACCAATCTTTGATGGGCTTTGCCGGTGGAGTCCTTTTGGAAGGTTTGGGTGCCACCTTGCCATGCATATGATAAACACACAGGGTTTCAAATGACTAATTAATCAAATTCTGATTTTCCCTTTTTTTAATAATTAATCAAATTCTAATCTTACTTGTTAGTAAAATGCACACTGTTAATCTAATCTTTCTCCTTTTCTAATAGATGAGGGAATAGAATAACTTGACTAAAACCTAATGATGATATCTTTGTACTACATTATATGTCTCATAATAAATCACATTCTTCTATTGATAAGGGAAAAAATATTTACCCTCTCAACCCCCAAGCTTTAAAAAAACACGCACTTACATCTTTTAAGGTTTGGCATAAAATATAATAATTCTCTAAAATGTTATTTTTAAGTTAATTTTGAATGAAAAGTTAAATATATTGTTTGTTAATTATTAATTATTTTTTTGTATTTTTCATTCTTTATTTACTCAAAACTTTTTTTAATAATATATTAATTATCTTTAATTACTATAAGGTAAATTATAATTAAATTATATTCTAATTCAAGTATATATGTTAAATATTTTTTATTTATGTCAACATGATTTGGTTCAATTGGTTAAGTTTTCATTAGGATTTTGGTATGCATCAAAGTCTTACTAGCAATTCTACTTAATGTTGAGTCCTGACCCTTAATTAGTTTAGCCTCCTCACATGAACTTCTAAAAAAGAAAAAAAAAAAAATTAATTCAATTATATATATATATATTAACTTTTGATCCATAAGGATATGTTATTTTTATTTAAAAATAAATCAATTGTCATGATTTTAAAAAGTTTAATGGTAAAAAATTGATTAAAGCAAAAAAAAAATGGAAAAATAGACCAAAAAATATAAAAATGGTTGTATTTTTAATATTTAAAGTAATAAAAAATGATTGTATTTTTTAATATTTAAATTAAAAATTGTATATATATTAGTTTGATTAAAATAATGCTACATAATTACTTTTTCAAGAGATAAAATGTATTTTTCAAAGTAATAGGATAAGTTTAATTTCAATAAAATCGTATGAACGATAATTATGCACTTTTTAATTCTTCGTTGTTCCCCTTTTTAACAATTTTATTATCACTAAAATTTATAAAATAATGGTAATTAATTAATTTAAATAAAAATATTCTAATAAAATCATTTCAAAGTTAATATATAATTGAATTAAAGATAAGCTTAAAATATTAATATGCACTTAAATTAAAATATAACTTAATAAGAATTTTATTTAATAATAATTAAAGATAATTTTAAGACTAATTAAATTCTCATTACTTTGTGGTGAAAAAAGTTTTGAGTGAAAAATAAAAAACATATATTAAAATGGTTAATTTAACAAGGATATATATCTAAAAATTAATCTAAAAATAATACTTTAGAAGTTTAGTGTATTTTTACCAAACTTTAGGTGGTAAATGGGTGTTTTTCAAACTAAATAGAATGTGTACATTTTTTTTAATCTAACCTCAAGACGTAAGTGTCTTTTGCTCATTCTTTTTCAGAGACTTGATGACAGTCCACATTTATTATTTTGGCAGGAAACAAAAATGCCAAAAGTTCAAGCAATTACTTTACTTTTGTTTTATTTGATCCTGATTTGGGGTTAGAAGCCTAGAGATTTTTCACTTATAACTAATTGCTTATTTTGGGCAGTACTACATATTCGGTTCCATCCATAGATCTTTTTTCTTCCTTATTTATAGGACTTGATTTATCCATTCAAAGCACCTATTTATTAGATTAAATGTTTAATTACCTAGAATACATGAATTTACATAATACATGAATATACATTAATTGTGATAGACATAGTTCATAAATGTACAAACGCGCTATAATTAATATTTTGGTTCATGTACTAAGATATTTATAGATTAAAAACAGCGGTGTTAGTAAGATTAAGTACTAAATGATGAGATTAAAATTAGTAAAGGGATATATATTTGGATTCAGATGCATTGTAGCGATGATGTGAGAATAAAATTGATCATTAATAACATAAGATTAAAATGTGATTGTGCATGTATATATATATACAATGAAAATTATCAATGAAATTTATATATAATCAAAATTTGTTAAAATTATGCTTATATTAAATAATAAATTTGTTAATAAATAATTAAAATTTAATTAAAATATATCAATTAATATTTTTATTTATTTTTTATTATTCACATTACTATTTATTTTTAATTAATTTATATTAATTTCATAATAATAAATTCTATATATTTATATATTATTACATTAAATAAAATGTAATTATTATATTTATTATATTTATTTTCTAATTTAAGAAAGAAAAAAAAACATAAGGGTTTGAAAAATAAAAGGCCCACCGAAGGCCTTTTTTCCCATTTGGAGCTTTGCAAGCAGAGGCATGGTAGAAACGCTCCAGCACGCCACATCAAGAGAAAAATGAGTCGAAGGAAATAATCTCCTGAAATGTTGGATTATCATGGGTCTAGTTAAATCAAAATGGACCTTGAAAAGTTACTGATCAGCGAAAGATTAAGCTACAAAATTTTGCTGTTTAATTAAATCCGAGCCCATGAGCCCACGTACTAAACTACAAGTTAAGTTTGTAATCTATTAATTTTTTGATAATTTTTGGTATATCATTTTACCATTTAAAAATTATTTGAAATCAATTTTTCACGTTAAATTACTAAACTTTTAAGCACAAAATCTAACAAAGTTTTGACCATACATGTGAGTACATCCCACATGTAATTTAGCCTAATAAGTCTCCTTTAATCATATTTTATAAAGTCAATTCAAACACCACTTTCTTACTGGATTCCATTTCTAGAACTAAGCAACAATCATGAATGAAGATAGAAATAAAAAAAATAAAAAAAAAAAAGAAAAAGGAAAAGAAAAAGACAGAGGGAAGATGATTTAGAAGAAACTTGGCAAGTGAACTGAGAAAACACGGGAATGAAGAAAATGGAGGAAGAACTCAAGCAACCCAGAGCAAGTCTAACGTAAGCCAAGAGAATTTGCTAACTCCGCATCATGTAAGTACCATTAACAGTTTCAAGCTCTTGAAATGATAATAGTAACAGGTTTCATTCCATTTAATATAATTTCTAGTAACTGAATTAAATGCAATGAAATTAAGTTGTTTTTGAAGTACTAATGAAATCGTGGGAGGAATACTAATCTCATTAAAAAATGAAAAATAAAATCAACAACATCCCAAAATGCAACATGAAGTTGAGTTGCCCATCTCCATGGTCTCTGCTTATTTCACAGAGCAAGAAGCATAATCAACGCAAACCCAGAGGATCATGTCATGTCACATTATTGAACAGATTATTTAGTAATATTTGAGGAAACGCAGGTAGTGGAATGACCTGAATGAAGCATCAAAAACAACACAACGTTGTTTCATCTGACTTTCCATATTAATAAACTGCAAATAAATCTTTATTGTTTCTTAGCATGCCTCTGGTAAAAGGCTTTTATTCTTTCTAGGCCTTCTTCAATAGCTGAGATTTCACAAGCAAAAGTTATGCGAAGCCAATTCTTCATTCCAAATGCCATCCCTGTATAATTTGTGGCACAAGTGTCAAAACATTGCACAGAAAACGCATTATTGTTATCATCGAAATCCATTACTTGCAGGGGAGAAGAGAAGGGGGGCAGGCGGGAGCCTCCGCCCTCCCCCCCTCCAGAACTTCCTTGAACTTCAGAGTTTCTTTTAAGGTAAAAAATAGTAAAAAATTTATTTTGACCTTCAAGAATTTATATTTTGACTCGGGCCTCCAATATAAAATTCTTGGCTTCGCCCCTGCTTACTTGAACCACAATTCTTTAGATTATTCAGTAAACAAAATTTTGATTTTTGCACCAAATACATGTAATTAGCAACATATAATTATTGTTCAAGAAACTTGGAAGAATTTTTCATATCTTACCTGCTGGGACGATAATAACTGACTCCTCTTTGGCCAGCTTCATGCAGAAATCCAGATCATCATTAATGTCTTCCAGCAGTGAAATATTCAGCTTCACCTGCAAAATATGTAGATAGCTAGCAACATGTCCTCTATGTCTTTTAAACACAAATTGTAAGAAAGATTGATGGCCTCACCATTACAAACATTGATCCTTCTGGTTTCTTTGGGCAAGTTAGACAAGGTACCTCCTTAATTCCATCATAGCATTTGTCTGCAGCCTCTCTTAGCATAGCAATCACTTCTGAAACGAAATTATCCTTTGTATTCTCCAGGATTTGGGGAAGTGCACCCTAATGCATAAAACACTATTATATATTTCCGAGAGGAAAAACATGAGAATTATTCAAACCCAAGCTTAATTATAAAAGATCGGTTCCAAATTCCAAATATAAACAATCGAGCTAGATAAAAAAAATGCACTTGGTTTTCCCACACCAAGCAACGAGCACTTAAGTCTAATGTCTTTTTAGCAAGAAAATCGCAATGAATTGACTTAAATTTTGTTCTTGCTCTTCGAAAGTTCATATATATTTTCAGACAGAAAGCATTTTGCATCACGAACCTGAATGAAGGTTGCAGGATCAGTCGAGATATTGAGATAGCCCGTAATTGACTGCACAATCTGACAGTAATGGAACAAGAACATGAATAACATGGATTATTATTTCGTGATTTCTGTTTAGATATTTGAATAATGAAAGAATTTAAAAGTAAACAATGTCCTCCTAGCTGTCATAAGCCAGAGAAGAAGAAAAAAGGCTAACCCCAGACTTCTGAAAGATGGCATTAGGATCAGTAGTTACAAGCCAACCAAGTCTCCAACCAGGAACAACCCATCGCTTTGATATAGACCCAAGAGTGAGAACTGGCACAATTGATCCAAATACTCCCATTGGCACAAACGGAGTGCTTCCAAACGTAAGATGACCATAAACTTCATCAGCAATAACCAAAATTCCAAGCTTTCTTGCTGTCTGTGCAACCTAACATTCAAATAATCAACAATTTCTGTTGCCATTATCAGAAATAATAATTAAAAAAATGATTTCTAACCATTAGATATTTAAGATACCCTTTTCAAATGGTCGTAGCTGTAGACACTTCCACAAGGATTACCAGGGTTTATAATAACCATGGCAACAGTGTTGTCATCAGCTAGAGCTTCAACGGCATCAACATCAACCTCCCAACCCTTATCAGGAAGAAGATCAAAATGACGGACTTGGAGATGTTCATATGCAGCACGAGATTCATAGAATGTGAAGCCAGGTCTTGGGAGCAAAATATTGGCACTGGGGCGGGCAATGGCTGCTAATGCAGCTTCAATTGCTTGTAAGCATCCACTTGTAAGATAAATATCATCCGCAGATAACTTGTATGGAAGGTTGCGATTAAGATAATCTGCAATAGCCCTGTCAGAATCTTGAAAGTACTAAATTAGAAAAAAAAAGAAAAGAAATTAAAGCATTTGCAATTATATAGTAAAATTTCCATTATGTGTTGTGTCTAAAGGCTATTCTAAATATATTCTTTTCAAAAACAGAAAGTACTTTCTTTTTTGAATGAATATAGAAAATGTAAATATATAGAAAAAGGGGGCGTATATATTTACCGTCTGGCAGATAGAACTCCAACATTTGGTGCATAACCATTATATTTGGCTGAATGGAGGGCATCAACTACGGCATCTTCCGCTAGTGCGGAAGTCCTAAAGCATGCAAATTGTGAGGGATCGCCATTGCCAAGGGGAACGGTGGGTCTTGGATCATCGGTGCTGAGATTTCCAATTACCAGGTCAAGAACTCCTCGCAGACTGATTGCTAATTCCGGTTTCAGCCTTTTGTTCCCTTCGAAACGCCACTGCTTTGGAGCCTTTTCCATCTTCTTGCTTGTTATTGTCCGGAGTTTAGTAGTGGTCTGCAGAGTCTTATCCAGGGCTTTGCAGTTTCGAGTTATCAAGAGGCAAGATAGCCGGATATAAAAGCAGTATTGCCTCCACGTACCAAAAGAAACAAGAGGAACGGACAATTGATACAGTCAAACATTACTTGGACAATAGCATTGATTTTTTTCCGACATGGTGGGTAGCGTCCTTTTCTTTAAACTACTAATTTCCCTCTTTCACAAATAGTGCTGTTATCATAATCAATAATGCAAATGCTCTCTGAATGATACAAATTTAATAGTCCAACTATGCGCATATCATATGCAAAGATACGAATACGAATATCTATTCCAATGATGTAAATGCCCCTTTCAAAGATGCAAATGTAAATGGCTATTCTAATGGCACAAATGTAACCTACAAATATGCAAATGCAAATATCTATTCCTTTGATGAAGATCCTTCTATAAAGGTGAAAATGCAAATTTGTATCCCATTTAAAGCAAATGCAAATATCACCAAATGCAAATGTCACTATTCTTTCATTAGAGAAATTGAGGACTTATCAATACTTGTTTCTAAAAGATAAAAAACAGTCCTTAATAGTCATCCTCGTCTCTAAAAAGTTTTGAGGATAATATTCATCCCCAATATTATTAAATTAATGACAATATTCATCCCCAATACTATTAAATTCAAAATAGAAAGGATGTATTATTTGATCGTCCCTTATCTTGTCTATAAAAATTTCTTGTTTTATAGTGTTTATCAATATGCAAATATATATATATATAGTTATGCAAATGTCCCCTAAAATGGTGAAAGTGCAAATAGTAGTCATAATTAAGCAAATGTCACAATTCTCTACAAAGACAAATATCAATATCAATGGCACCTGTTGTAACGTGCTTGGGATGCAAATTTCCTATGCATTGGTCTTGAGAATTAATTTTTGGGATTTGCTGGTTATCACGAAATGGTCATGCAAAGGGGTCACTATCAATCATTTTAAGTTAGCTGTGATTGGCTACTTAATGAGATCCATCTTTTGAGGGTTTTGAAACCCTTAAAAGTGAATTTCAAAGTCTTCTTATGAACCAGAGAAAATTAAAATTTGAAAGTTAGTCATGTGTAGGGAAGGATAAGCACTTCATTGCTCGTTTAACTTTGTACCTCTTAATCGTATTTTATCTTAGATCTCAACTGATATTGATTTTACTTTCAGCATTTAAGCATAATTCTCGTCTTTTAAATTTATTAGTTTTTGTCATATGAATTGAGTTTTTATTTTTTTGAGGAAAGGAAAATTCTCTGCATCTCACTAGTAAACCCAATGAAATACAAGTTTTTATATATTTTATTTTTGAAAAAAATTAAGATTCAATTGTTTTGAGAAAGGTATTCCATTATTAAAAATAATTAATGAGACCCTTTCAATAACTTGGAAGAAATCTATGGACTATTTTTAACTAAGGGATATTGTCTTGATTATTAAAACATGTATTATATTAAAAATATTTTTATTGACTCTACTTTAACCCAAAAATTAGTAAAAAGACCATAAGAGTTTAGCATTGACATGAAAGTGCTATCCTAACCCTAAAGACTTGACTTTCATTTAGAAATACAAACATGATCTTGATTGGTCATGAGAGTGCTAATTCGACCTTAGAGGCACAACTTTGACACATAAGAAACCAAAATGGCCCCAAAAGGTTTAGTTTGAGATGCAAGTGCTAACATAACCTTAAGGACTTGGTTTGAATGAAAAAAAAAGGCAAAAATGACCCTAAAGGCTCGATTTGGCATGAACTTGCTAAGCACGATCTTAAAGGTTCGAAATTAACATAAGAATAAAAAAATGACTCTAAAGGTTCAATTTAGACATAAAAATGCTAAACTAGACCTAAAGGCTTAATTTTAACTCACAAGCATCAAAATAACCCTAAAGATTTGGTTTTAACATGAAATTGGCAACACAACCCTAAAGACCTACTTTGTTGTAAATTTACTAAAATGACCCCTAATGGACATGTTTTGACATGAAAGTCTAACATGACCTTAAGGACTCGATTTTGATGTAAGGTTTAGCCAAATGACAAAAATCCCCCTTGGGAACAAGCCTGGGCTGAAATTATTTACACCATAACTAGATTCGTCCAAGGTGTCAAACATCCTAAAAAAATGATTTTTTCCTAGCAAAAGATATAGGAAAATACCATGAGCAAATCTAGACTTAATCATAGCCCAACTTTGAAAATTTGTTAATGCTTAGATGTAATAACAACACAACTAGATGTAAATAGAAATAGTAATATGAAGAATAATATATAATCATAGTAGCAAGATCATAAAATGGAAGTAAACAAGATAAATGCAAAATAAAACATTATCTTAAGTTTGGTATAAAAAGGTTTAAGGTTTAGGAAAACCTTAGCCAAAACGAATCACTTAAGTTAAAAATTTAAATCATCAAGCTTGTTGATGCTTTCTTTGAGGGAGACGAAAAGAAGACTAGAGATGCGACTTGCAACACCAGAAGGGGTCAGAGGGGTGCTAGAGTTGAAAACTCTAGGGCACCTTCAGATGGTTAAGTTCGCTCAAGGCTTTAGAGAAATAGACAGGCAGAATAACATGAGAGGTTAAGATAGATGTTTTATTGGGATTTGCCCTACCTTTTATAGACATTGTTGGGAGATACACTGTCAGTTGATGTTCCTGGATTATGGCTGATGTTAGGCTAGCTGTCAGGCTATTTCATCTTACAGCCAACCCTATTAGTGAGGTGTCGATGGCCATTCAAAAGAAGGCGCCTGTCCTAGGGTCATGCAATCATCAGGTGGTCACATTGATATCTCTCTATATTTTGACGGTTATAGATAGATCACCCTTTCGTGCATAGGAAAATTTGGGCAATGGACATTTTGTCGATTAGACACTAGGTATTCCCTATGGGCAATGGGTGTATTATCGTTTAGGCAACGGTATAACAATTTCCCCCTTGGCCACAAGGCGATTATAAAGTGACCATTTTTTGACCATTGAGATGATTGGCATATTGGATGGAGGCAAGACTAGAAAGGGGTTTATGGCATGCATAGGGTTTGGAGTTTTAAAAGTGAAATATACATATGTTAGTTAATGCTGCTGAAAATATGGCATAGCAGATAAAGGAGTAATGATTGGGAGACACGTGGCACTGAAAGTGAGTTTTGAGGGTATATTTCCCAAGACATGATGGATGGCTATATAAGGGTGCATGGTTTGCTACTAGGTATATTAAAAATGGGAGGTTGTGTAGTGTTTTTTGTTTGTAGAAGTCTAAAAGGTGTGGGTGTTCTTTCGTTACTACCATCGTTGGTTATTGCTGATCATCGTGGGTGGTATTTCCTTGGTAGTGTGAGAGAGGTCGGGGGTGACTAGGGTTGGGTGGGTGCTTTGAGTTAGGCAGAGGTGTTAACCATTTGTTTCTGTCTTTGCAACAAGTGAACGAGTATCACCAGTGCTGCTGTGAAAAACTATGTATCTGTGTTTAAGCTATCGGAGGAAAGCAATTTCAATATGTTTTTAATTTATGTTTTTGGTGGGTCGAGGGTGGTAGTGGGTCTCGAGTGGATGGTAAGGGAGGAGCGGCGGCTGTGTATTAAATCAGTTTCGAGAAAGGAGAGATTAGAAGAATCTAGGTAGAAAGTAAAGACTCAAGTGAGGGGTTGGTTAACGTTAAGCTCGGGTCAAATAGTCAATCGACCAATGGTTCAGGTGAGTGAGCTACAAGGGAAAAGCTTTATGGCTGTGCAAGGGAGTGAGCATAGTGTCAAAGAATCATATTAACAAGGATTAGAAGAGGTGACAGGTAGTACAGATGATATGGTGGGTTTAGAAGAGTTAGACACAGAGCTTGTAGAGAGATTTAACTGTTCGGTGAACATACAAACCATCTGTAGGTGGATGCATGATCAAAGTGTTGATCTGGGAAAATATGAAGTGTTAGAAGCTAGGCTAGACTAGAGGGTGACGTTCATAGAAAGGGATAGTAGGGCTTTTTATTTTTACATTTTCAAAGAGGTCTTCCATTTGCCCTTGGAGCCTTTCTTTTGTGCGCTACTAAAGAAGTACGACGTGTCATCGAACCAGCTAAAGCCAAACAATTGGACGATCATCATAACACATCATAATTCAAAGAAGGCTTCCATTTGCCCTTGAAGCCCTTCTTTTGTGCGCTACTAAGAAAACACAACATGTTGTCGAACCAGCTCAAGCCAAATAATTGGGCAATCATCATAACGTATCATAACAGAGCGAGCCATGTTTATATTTTTTCCAAGTGAGGGAAGGAAGAAAGTTAATGGTCAACCTTTCATGAAACGCCCATATAAAAAGAGATCAGTATTTTATAGTTTGGAAAAAAGCAGGCACATCATGGGCGTTCTAGGTTTATTGGAGTCATAGGTCGCCTTTGAGTAATGAAAGGTCGAACCTGAATGAAGAAGAACATGAGCAAGTAAAGTTTATCAAGGGCGATCAAGTGAGTTGTAGAGGATATCTTATGTTATGTAATGTGCAGAGGTGTTGTGTAGGGCGAGATCTGCCTAACGTGTTGGAGGATTGGTGCATGCTTCTAGACAACAAAAAATGTTGGCTTCTTAGGGCGCAAAGGGATGTTTCTGGTAAGTATGTTATTTTTGTATGTCATGGGTCTATGTTTTGTGAATGCCTTTGAAAATGGTATAATACGTGTGCAGGTGAAACGGTGGCAAAGGATGGGGTAGAGGATGTGATAGAGGAGGGAGGAAGGGGTTGGAATCTATTGGTGAACAGATTGATATAGGTGGAAAGTCATTGGCTAGTCACCTGAGTGGGGAAATTGTAACAGACCAACCATCCACCCCCGGCTGAAGAGGGTATTTTCTTAGAATCTTTCATTCTTATGAGACTTGTGCTATTTTGCATGCATGGATTCAATACAAGCAGCGTTGGTGGAGCAAGCAGCAAAGTAAACGGCTACTAAAAGGGTGACAACATGGTAGCGCAAGGGGAAACGAAAGATAATTATGAAACAAAGTGATGTACCAACATGCCCATCAAAGTTTGAAGGGTGGGATACGAAGGTGATGGTGACATCTAGTTCTGTTGCTGTTATAGCATCTATTGCTTCAAGTGGTGAAAGGGTTGGTGGTGATGGATCGGGTCCAGTGTCTAGGGCACCATCTCAACCATTTGGGATGACTACTCCTCCATCAACTCATCTGTGTTTGGTAACTGGTGATTCGAGTGTTAGAGGTTAGGTCGAAACTGGAATTTTAAAGAAAAAGAAAGTGCCTGATGCTGAATCTATGCTTTGGTGGGCAATGAAAGGGGTAGCCCCATGAGATTATGATTTTTGAATAGGAGGGGTTTTACATAGAACTTAAATGTTGCCTTAGTGGGCTTGGTTAAGGTAATGGTTTTTATGATGTAGATAGTGTAGTGTTGATAATGGTAAATGTTATAATTTTTTAGGTTATGTTATTGTGGCTGCAGGGGTTGTATTGCCAAACTACGTATATGCATCAAAGGGTAGGACGACAAGAGAAGTTTAACTAGTAGGTGACGAGAATAATAGAGCTGGATGTTCAGCTTGGGAAGTTTAATGAGGTGATTAACAAGTTGAAGGCTTCTTTGAAGGAGATAAAGGAGAAACGTATTATCGAGATTGCTAAGCTATAGCTAAAGGTAGAAAAGGTAGAGGTAGGGTGAGTTCACCAAAAGTTAGAAGATGACGATGCAGAGCTGGTAGCCATAAAGATAAGGATTAATGAGCTAAAGGCACAACTTAGTGATGTGGGGGCTCGTCACTAAGCTAAGCTGAAGAGCTAAGAGGATCAGGTCTTTGATAAGTATTTTGCAGCCGTGGATGCATACAGATGGAGCGCTCTCGATAGGGTGCAATTGTTACGAGGGCCCCTTATTTGAGGGTAATTGATTTAGGAAGTTGGGCTCACCTCCATATGGTTTCAACGTGTTGATGCTAAATTAGCAAAAGATAGAGGAAAGGTGAGCAAGGGATGCAATTTTTATTACACCTGTTCCAGAGAAGACTAAAATTGATGAAAGGTTTGGTGATAAGGCCGAAGACCAGGCTGCCTTGACTGTTAGAAAAAATTAATTTTTTTATGTATAGATGTTTGTTTGAGGAATAAAAATTATTTGTTATTTTGTTGTTTCTGTGTTAATCTGTGGTACTTGTGTTTGGTTCTTATAATTTTATATGTAAAAAGTGATTTATTTTTGTGAGGTACCGAAGGTTTGTCAACTTGGTGTTTATTGAATAAATGACTTGGTGTGAGATATGAAAAGAAAAGGGGGCTTTAGTGGCCATCAAGTGAATTGATGTCACTATTTGGGTGGGCTTGGCAGCCAACAAGTGGCTTCGCATCATGGTTTGAGCAGCCTTGGTGGCCAATAAGTGACTTGGCATCATGATTTGAGGGGCCTGGGTGGCCAAAAAATGACTCGGTCTTTATGTATTGGAGGAAGTAGTGAGTGAAGGGATGATGTTATTGTGGAAAGTTTTTTTTTTTACAAGTAATATTTCTTCAAGTGGATAACATTCCATGTATTTGGAATTTCTTTGCCATTCATATCTATTAACCTATACACCCAAAATCCAACAACCTTGGATATTTGATATAGGCCTTCCCAATTTGGGGATAACTTTTTTCGCTTTCTAGTTAGTCGGCTAGCTTCACAGTTGTGTGAGACTAGGCCGCCAACTTAAAATTATCTGCTACAAACTCACTGGTTGTAATATCTGGAGGTTTGTTATGCCCGAACCGTTATTTTGATAGCTGCATCTTTTCTAGCTTCTTCTAGTAAATCTAGGTTTGCCTCAGATGTTCTCTATTGAGTTGGTCATCAATATTACCAGTACATCTGCTCTTGACTAGGATGACTACTTCAGTACCGTAGACAAGGCTGAAAAGGGTTACTACAGTGGCTTGGTTTTCTGTTGCTCTGATCACCCAGAGGATGCCTGGTGTTCTTCCGCCCATGTGCCCTTTGCATTGTCTAGCTTTTTCTTTAACGGTTGTAGGATATTTTTGTTCATGGATTCTACCTAGCCATTCGGCTGAGGGTGAGTGACTAAGGTATGGACCAAGTTGATATGGAATCTAGTGCAAAAGTCATGTAGCTTGTCAGCCAAAAGTTGTTTTCTATTGTCAGCTATGAGCACATTGGATATCTCAAATCGATAGAGGATGTTCTTCCAAATGAAGCTTTCCATAGTTTTAGCAGTGATAGTGGTGACGGGTTTGACTTCTACCCATTTGGTGAAATAATCACATGCAATGATTAAAATTTTTCGTTAGAAGGTCACCAATGGGAAGGGTCCCAGAATGTCAATCCCCCAAACACAAATGGCCATAGACTAAAAATTTGCTCTAGTGCTTTTGAAGGCTGATAGGGGATATTAGCGAACCATTGACATTTGTCGCACTTCTTGATGAGGTCTAGTGTGTTCTTTCTCATAGTAGGCCAGAAGAAGCCTTATCTGAGTGCTTTAAATGCCAAAGCTCTTCCTCCTAAGTGGTTGCCACAAAGGTCTTCATGAATTTCTTATAATACATAATCTGCTTCTAAAGGGGCCAGACATCTGACTAAAGGGACGGTGAAGGATTTTTTGTATAAGACATTGTTGATTATCGTATATCTGGTGGCTTTTTTCTTTAAGTGTCTCCAAAGCAATGGGTCTACTACTGCTATGTTGTCTCCGAGGAAAGAGATAAAGGGGGTCATCCAATTTTCTTCACTGTTGGTTGTTATTTCATATATGTGTCATGTAGTTGGGCATTAGAATGTACTCGAGTAAAACTTTTCCCTTAGTGGAAAGTCCTATACTGCTTGCCATCTTGGATAAATAATTAGCTCGACAGTTCTTTTCTTTAGGGATCCATTTAATAGCCACTTGATTGAAGGTCCTAAATAGTTCTGTGATTATGCCATGGTACTTAGCTAGTAGCTCGTCTTTGACCTCGTATACTCCGTTAACTTGGTTGGCTACCAACTGTTAATTTGTGTATGCGATGAGGCGACTAGCTTCCAGTGCTTTAGCTAATTCCATGCCAGCGATTAGCGCTTTATATTTTGCTACATTGTTTGATGTGGCAAAGTAGAAGGATAATCCATACAACCACTTTTGACCTTATGGGTTGAGTAATAGGACACCTACCTTGACCTATTTTTTTTGGATGACCTATCAACATAAATTGTCCAGAGCTTGGTCTGGTCGCCATCTAGGAGGTACTCCCAGGATTTTTTGGTGACAATGCCAATTGGTCATTGATTGGTGTGTCAATCAGTGATGCCTTTTTGGTTATCTTAAATAAGCATTCAGCGAAAAAGTTAGCCAAAGCTTGAGCCTTGATAGCCTTTCAGGGGCTATAATTTAAGCTGAATTCACTAAGCTTGACACTCTACTGGATCATTCGCCTGGTCGAATCCACCTTAAGGAAGACTTTTTTGAATGGGTGGTCCATAAGAACGGTGATAAGGTGTGCTTGGAAGTACTGTTTGAGCTTTCTGGCGGCCACCATAAAGGCGTAAACCAACTTCTGAATCCTGGTGTAGCAAACTTCGCTAGCTTGTAGTTCTCTACTGACATAATAGATAGGATATTATCCCTTAGCTTCTTTTCGAACTAAGATGGCGGTGATACATTCATCCGACACTGCTAGATATACATTCAGCTCTTCGCCCTATTTGAGGCTGGCTAGTAGTAGTGGTGAGCACAAATACTTCTTCAGGTTGTCAAAGGATTGCGGGCACTTCTCTATCTATTTGTAAATAGTTGCTCTCCTAAGCAACTTAAAAAAAAAGGGCAAACATTTGTCAGCAGATTTGAAGGTAAAGCAATTTAATGCAACTACTTTACCTATTAACCATTGTACTTCCTTATTTGATTTTGGCGGGTTCATCTCAAGTATGGTGCTTATTTTTTTTGATTTTTTATTTCGAAAGAGGATATGATGAAACCTAAGAACTGGCTGGAACGAACCCCAAACACACACTTCAATAGGTTAAGCTTCATTTTGTAGTTTCGAAGTATTTGAAAAGTTTCTGCCAAGTCGCCAATGTGTTATTGTATGGAAGAACTCTTGACCAGTATATCATCCACGTAAATTTCCATGGACCATGCTATTTGAGACTTGAATAGTTTGTTGACCAATCATTGGCAGGTGGCTTCCATGTTTTTTAGGCCAACGGGCATGACTCAATAACAAAAGGTGCCATTTTCATTGATGAATGCTATTTTTTCTTGATCCCTAGGGTCCATCTTCACCTGGTTGTAGCCAAAGAAAATGTCCATAAAACTTAAAAATTTATGGCCTGTGCAGGCATCAACCGAGAGATCAATAGTTAAGAGCGGGTAGCTATCCTTTGGACAAGTTTCATTGAGATCTGTAAAGTTAATGCACATTATCCATTTACCTGTCCCTTTTTTGACCATGACCACATTCACTAGCAGTAGATACCTAATTTCGTTCGGATCTTTTTTTCAATAATTCTGAATATCCGAGATCGAGAACTTAATGGCCATCCTCATTGGGAACAGTCTTTCTCAGATGAACAAGACATTTTCAAGACCTTTTTTGTTATAATTAAACAGCCGTAAGTTCACGTAACAAAAAAATATCATACTTTGATCTCTAATTTCAGATATACAAAATGAATATTTAAGAGAAAAATATTTTTAATAATTTCTTTTCAAATTTTAAAAATCTATTTCTGTGGATGATATCATAGTCAAATTTTTCATTTTTAGGAATCTTATGAGAATTTTTCATTAAATTTTAAAAATTGACCTTCGTATATTTTACCAATACCTGTGTGGTATTTATGCTGCTATGCACTCCAAAAAATTAGAAATATACAATAAAAAATTCATGTTGGCATTTTATACCACAAGGTATCAAATGCTCATTTTTATAATTAATTTTGAACTTTTTTCACAGTATCGTGAGTATTGTAGTCGTGAAAATTTTTTCTGATAAAATTATTTTGAATTTTGAATTTCAGATTTTCATCTTTGTCACTTTATAAATTAATATTTTGGATAATATGTTTTATTTAATTCATATTTATAAGTTTTAATGTATTCTTCGAAATTTTTTGATACTAAAAAACAAGCTTTCTTTTAATCTGTAAAATTTTCGATAGAATTTTCTCAAGTTTTGAACTCCAAAATTCTTTAAATATTTTCATTTAACCACCACCAAATCAGTTTTTCAAAACTTATTTTACTTTATAAGTTTTGCCTTTTTTTGAATTTTTTTTATTTTCAAGATACGGAGTTTACTACTCCATAATTTTTTTCGAGAGGATTTTTCTCAGTTTATAATTTTTAAAATTCTTTAAATATTATTATCTATTTCATATTAAATCAGTTTTAAAAAATTTATTTTATTTTATGAGTTTTACATTTGTTTTCTAAATTTTCCTCATTTCCAAGATATGAAATTTTTTATTCTGTAAATTTTTAGGGGCTTTTTTTGAGTTTATAATTTTTAAAATTCATCAAATATTTTTATTAAATTCATTTTAAGTCAGTTTTTGAAAATTTAATTAATTGGTTGAATTTTGAATTTTTTAGATATAATAATTTTTATCTGAAAGGATTTTTCTCGTATAATTTTATGAGTTTTGGAACTCCAATCGATTTTTTTATTTTTATTTTATTTTTATTATTTCATTTCCAAATTTTGTTTATGATTTTTAATTTTTAATGTTTAATTTTATTATCATTTTAATTTTATTTCGATTATTGATTATTTTCTAGTAGTTTCATGGAAACTAGTCTAGTTGATATCCAACATCCCACTAACCAACTTAGTTGGTTTTTAATTACCAATTAGCAATGTTATCAATGCAATCATGATAATATATTTGTGAATGACCACTAATTGCAAATCAAATTAATGCATTTCAACTTTTGATGCAAATTAATGAATAAAATAAAAATAAAATAAAATAAAAGGAAAAGAAAGAAAAGATAAAAATGCCATGGACACCACCATTTTTTCTTGCTGTCCCCCAACCTTGGAAAACCATGGAGAAAATTTTCAAATAACAAAGGCCTTTCGTAGCCAAATTTAGCCATTTTTCCTACAAATTTTCAAGAAATTTTAAGTCTTCAAGCTTTTTAGGTAATTTCATTCATGAATCTTGTAATTTTTGCTTATTTCCATTATTTTTCTTAATTTTTGTGAGTCAAAAAAACATGTTAAAAGTCATGGATTTCATCCATGCTGAAAGGCTAAACATGTTGACAATGATCTATTTTCTATATATTTGTTGTTATTCTTTTTTTTTAGTTGTGCCTTGATTTTTTTTTTATGTATATTTTTGTTGTTATTGTGATTTTGATTCTATTATGGAGGTGTGTTTACGTTGTTCTTTTCTTGAAGTTTGTATGATAATATATTGTTAAATACTTTTCGCATATTTATTTTTGTGATTTTATTTTTATTTAAACTTGATAGTAAGTTATTTATGTTCTTTTTTCATTATTTTATATATCAAAACATGCTTAGATTTTATGTTTCTTGGTTTGGCTGAATATGGTAGATTGTTTTGATGATGATTTTGAGCCTATTTCGTGATAATATTATATTTTTTAGGTTATTTTGCAATATTAATAAGCATAGGTATTAAATTTCAAAATATGTAAAATTTTTTAGACTATTTTTTGGGCTTGATTGAAAGTTTCCTAAGCCATGAAAAAATTGATTCATGTGTTTCTAAACATGTTTTAGGTATTTTTCACATTTCAGGGGTCATTTTACAATTTTGTAAAGTTTAGGGACTAGTGTGCAAAAATAAAAAATTTTTAGTTATGGTCAAAGTTGTTTGATTGAACCTTCATAAGAATATTTTCCATAGTCACACGCTAATTTTTACATGATTAATCATATTTTGTGATAATTTTTTTATGTAGGGACTTAAATATAAATTTACAAAGTTTATGGGTCATTTTGTAAATTCTAGAAATATTTTTTAATGTCAAGGTGTTTGGCTGAATCTTTGTTGGTATTTTGCTGTATTTTTCATATATATATATATATATATTTGCATATGATTTTTATGATTTTTTTAGGTTATCTTATTATGTATGGACTAAAATGAAAATTTAAAAAAGTGTAAGGACTAAATAGCAAATTTTCATATTTAGGGGCAAAATGGACATTTTACCAGTTTTAAAGATTTCTATTATTTCTATGGCTTTCTATTGGGATATAGAAAATTTTGAAACTTTTCGTATTTGTTCAGTCTTCCAAAGGATACAGAATGTAATTTTCAAAAATTTAAGGGCATTTTGGTAATCTTGCTCATCGAGACGCTTTTACGCTAACGGTGAATATCTAGGATTGGTTTAGCCTTTTAAGGTCATTTTAAGGTCCATTAAGGTTACCGGGATACTTTCATGTCGAAGTTATAACTTAGGGGCATTTTGATAATTTTGCTCATCGAGAGGGTTTTACACTAAAGGTGAATATTTAGGATGGGTTTAGCCTCTAAAGGTCATTTTTACTATCCATTAGGGTTACAGGGATACTTTCATGTCGAAGGTATACCCTAAAAGCATTTTGGTAATTTTGATCACCGATATTAGAATTTTAGAAATAAAAAACCTTTAAATTCGAAATTCTATTTATTTATTCTATTATCTATAGAACAAAAATTTTATTTTATATCTATATTTTCTATCTATATATATTTCTATATATTAGTCGTATATATTTTTATTATATTATTTTTATATATTTTTATTTATATATATTTATATATTTTTTTATTTATATATATTTACTAATATATATTTTTGAGATTTTGTATGAAATTATGTTTATGAAAAGATCTTTATTTTTCAAACTCTGACATGTCAACAAATGCATACAATAAGGCTAGAAATAGCAGAAGCTTGGGATAGCATTTTACTTGCTCAAGTAATAAGGGGATCCGTGTTAAAAACCCAATCGATTCTTAGAAAATATATTATATTACCTTTATTGATAATATCTTAAAACATTGGCCGTATGTTATTATTTCAATTTCCTAAGTGGTCTGAGGATTTAAAGGATTAGAATCGAGAAATGCATGTTAAATGCACTTATAATGGTGTTCAATTATTCGAAACAAAATTTTCAAAAAACTGGTTAACATACGGTATTCAGATAAAGATCCTATTTCTTTTTTGCCCTTTTACACAAAAGTTGAGTATTTTAGGATTGGTTTAGCCTTCCAAGGTCATTTTAAGGTCTACTAGGGTTATCGGGATACTTTCACGTTGAAGGTATACCCTGGGGCATTTTGGTAATTTTATTCATCAGGATGCTTTTATACCAAAGGTGAATATTTGGGATTGGTTTAGCCTTCCAAAGTCATTTTAAGGTCCATTAGGGTTGCCGAGATACTTTAACGTTAAAGGTATACCCTAGGGGCATTTTGATAATTTTGCTTACCAGGATGCTTTTACGCCAAAGGTGAATATTTAGGGTTGGTTTGTTTTCCAAGGTTATTTTAAGGTCCATTAGGGTTATCAAGATACTTTCACGTCGAAGGTATACCTTAGGGGCATTTTGGTAATTTTGATCACCAAGATGCTTTTACGCCAAATGTGAATATTTAGGATTGGTTTAGCCTTCCAAAGTTATTTTAAGGTTTATTAAGGTTACCGGGATACTTTCACGTCGAAGGTATACCCTAGAGGCATTTGTTAATTTTGTTAGAACTAAGTCCTATGTGATTACAAGGATATTTTCGTGTCTAAGGAACGCATTAGGAATAAGTTCATTATTTTCGATTGTTTGAGTTTTTGGAAGTTTTATAAATATTTTCTATAAAATATAAAATTTTCCTTTTAAAAAATTAAGGCAATGTCTCCAAGTTAAAATAATATATAGAATCTCTCCTAAAAGATAAGAGAGGTTCTACAGATTATTTTAATATCGAGATATCCTTTTCAAAATGAAAATCGGGATTTTATAAATTTTGAAAAAAATAATAATAAAACCTTTCGCATTTCTCTGGCCCTCCACCGGGGTGCAAAAGATATTTTTAATTTTAAAATCTTTTGTGTTCCTCTGGTTTTCTGTTGGGATACAAGGGATAATGATAAAAAGCTTTCGTGTTCCACCGGTCTTTTGACGGAGTACGTAAGAGATTTTGACTTCCAAAATTTTGAAAACTCGATCTTCCTAACACAGAATAATAAATTTATTTTAAAAATTATTATTTCGAGAATCTATAATTAAATGCCACATGTTGAAATCGAATAAAAATTAAGATTCAAGTTAACAAGTAATTAATAAGGTACCGATTTTCGGGCATCACGAGAGGGTCGATCCTTACTTGTGATTGTAACCGACTCCCGAACCCTTTTATATGATCTCTAGTATGATTGTGGGCCTTGGAGTTTATCTTTTAGGGTTTCGTAACCCTCAAAATACAAACTCTGATAGGTAACCAATCTCACTTAGCTTAAATAGATTGGTGGCAACTTCAAATAAATAGTCATTTCGTAATGACTACTTAAGGTTAAGTCGAGTGAGTAATTCATCTCAACCATCCAGTCCCTAAAATAAAAAAATGTCAATATTGATATGGCCTATAGAAATAAGAGAATATAAAATAGTGATAAATTTAACAAATATATGAGCGAAGGCCATTTAAGTCGGGCTTGGTTAGGATTCGTATCCGGGCCACATTACGACACTAGCCATTCTGGGTATTTGACTTCACAAATATAGCTTGCAGCCAAAAGCTACCTCTTCTCGGATTATCGTGAGTCGTTCTAAGGCAAAATTATGCTTTTTTTGTTTGACCAGCATGGCCTTTGGATCACCATGAAGTGAATACAGAATTACTGTAGTGTCAATGCCTAGCATATCAGTTGCCAACTTGGCAAAAACATTTATGTTATCCCAAAAAAATTGGGTTAAAAGGTCTTTTTCTTGTGGACTGAGTGAGGCACTTAGCTGGTAGATAATTCGAGATCTAAACCATACACTGCTATTTTCTCCGTCTCTTTGGCTGGTTGAGACTTGTAATCATTGAAGCTGTCCCGAATGTCTAGGCTTTCGAGTATGAGAGCTTGTGGCTGGGTTGGTATGATTACATTTATCGCTAGTTATGTTGGATCACTCTGTCGAACTTTAGAGTGGGGTGCCTGTTTTGTGACGAGTTCGATTAACGAGAGGTGGCATTGATAGGCCATCTTTTCATTGGATTTCATGTAGCCAATCCTCGTCGAAGTGGGGAACTTGACTATATGATAGTATATGGCGGTGACCATGTTGGTTTTCTTCATTAGTGGCCTTTCCAGTATGACATTCTAGATGGAGGGTTGATCTATTACAAGGAAGTTGACCATCGTGGAGATCGTATGATCACTGCTGCCTAAAGTAATAGGCAACGTGATCATTCCTTTAATGGGGATTGGCTGGTTGGCGAACCCATAAATTAGGGATGATGATGTTAGGTTGCCGCTGTTAAATCCCATATGGCAGAACGCATCATATTATAAAAATTCGACTATGCTGCCATTGTCAATAAGGATCCTACTGACTTGATAATTGCCTATGGTGGCTGAAATGATGATCGGGTCATTTTCGTTGTCGGACAAGAGATGAGAGTCAGTTTTCGTAAAAGTCACTTCCTAGTTATGTTGCTTTAGATGTTTAGGAACTACGTCCATGGCCATTACACTATGCAAGTAAGATTTATGCTTTGACTTGCTAGTAGCCCACTTCTCTATTGTGTTAACAATCATGTTGATGACCCTTACAATCGACCGTTTGTTTGGAGCGGCCTCTTATTACCTATTAGGCAATCGCGCTTTGTCTTTTCCATTGGCTTTTTTTTTGATGAACTATTTGATTGCTCCTTTCCTTACTAGTGATTCGATCGCATTTTTAAGGTTGATACAATCTTTCATGACATGGCTTATGTCATTGTGGAAGTTGCAATGTTTTTCGAGGTCACATTTGCTACAGTCACCTTTCATCGATAGAGGTTGGTCAATTAAGCCATTTTTCATGATAGTGTTAAGGATTTATGATCCGGAGGCAGTGAGGGGAGTGTATGAATCGTATTTTGTATAAGGTGAGGTCCAAGCCCGTTAAGAGTTGTTCTGTGGTTGGCTTGGTTGGGCGTTTTGTAGATGTCTTGGACTATGGTGATCGAGTCATCTGTTGGCTTTGTAAGCCCAGTCACCCTTTGAGTTTTTGTTCTATTGCTTGGTTTTTTTGTTAATTTTGATTTCTTTGGCTTCAGCGTACTTTTGTGCTTTCTCGTAAAGCTAGTATAGTTTGGTTAGTTATGCATCGGTGAAGGCATACTATAAGTATTATGCCGGACACCTGCTATGAAGGCCTATATAGCCTATTTGTCATTGAGGTCAAGCACCTCCAAGGTTGCGATGTTAAAACGCTTGATGTACTCCCATATAATTTCATCAAGATTTTACTTGATCGCCATTAGCGGAGGTCCTGGCGACTATTTTGCAGCTGTTGAAGTGGGTGACAAAATTTCTGCCTAACTAGTCAAAGTTGGTTATAGAACTTGGGTTAAGGAAGTATCACCATGTGCGTGTAAGGTCGCGGAGTGTTGTCAGGAAGATACGACATTGCATCGTATCTGGGACGTCACGCAAGCTATAAAATACTGGAAAATGATGCAAGTGGTCTGCCAGATCGTTTTTGTCATCATATGTGTCAGGGGAAAGCTTGATTTTCCTGGGGACAGAGATTTGTCAGATGGCAACTGACAAAGGGTTATGCTCGTTGTTGAGCCATTCCCAATTATCTTTTTGGGGTTCTCTAAGGCTTTTAATTTCTTGTTTAAGGGTGACTACCTATTGGGTGAGGTCCAAATGCTAAGATGGCAGGGCAAACAGCTAGCATGGTAGGAAGTCCTAGGTGGTGGTTGACGTAGAGCTAGGGTGGAGCAAGAACTTTCTTCGATCGCTTGATGGTTGGGTGATTTGCTACCACAGGCCTATTTTGCTATCGTTGATTTAAGTGGTCTTCTATTGGTTGGGTCGGGCAGTCAACCGATTGTGTGTTTTGGCTATTGGTTTTGGAGTTGACAAGTTGGGCTAGTTGGATTTGAGAGTGCTGGATGGCAGCAAGTTGGCTGACGGTGGCTTGAAATTGGGCTTGATAATGGGCATGGTAATCGAGGTGTCCTATTGATGATGGCGGGGCAGGTACTGTGTATTAGCAGCGGTGTGGTGGCATAGATGGGGTTGAAGTGGTTAACTGGGGGAACAGGGGTATCAGTAGGCGCATTAAAGGTGTTAGTAGTTATAGTTGCAGGGATAGCCGCAGTCGCATGGCTTAAGCCTACTGGTTGACTATGGTGGGGGGCAATGGCTATGGTGAAAGTAGACCTAGTAGATTATGATAATGGGCAAAGGATGAGTAGGTTAACTAGGAAGGGACAGATATAGATGTAAAGAGTGTGACAAAATAGGGATTGTGAGGATTAGTTGGTTTGTGGTTTAGGTTGTTGCTTCCGATAATGGTGAAGGAATTTGTGGGACAGCATCAGCGTGTTGGGCAGCCATGGTTTTTTGTTTTGTTTCCATAGATGGTGCCAATTGTTGATACTTTCTTTGAGAGAAACGAAATGGAGGGCAGATATGTGACCTGCAACACTAGAAGAGGTCAAAGGGGTGCTAGAGTTGGAAACTCAAGGGCACTCTTCAATGGTTAAGTTAGTTCAAGGCTTTAGAGAAATATGAAGGCAGAATAACAGCAGAGGTCAAGATATATGTTTTACTAAAGATTTGCCCTACCTTTTATAAGCGCTGTTGGGGACACATTGTTAGTTGATGTTACTGGATTACGACTGATGTTGGGCTAGCTGTCGGGCTATTCCGTCTTGTAGCCAACCCTGTCAGTGAGGTGTCGATGATCATTCAGAAGGAGGAGCCTTTCCTAGAGTCATGCTACCATCAAGTGATCACATCGATGTCTCCCTATATTCTGACGGTCTAGGATAGATTACCCTTTCGTGCATAGGAAGATTTAGGCAATGACATTTTGTCGATTGAACACTGGGTATTCCCTATGGGCATAAGGCATATTGTCGATTAGACATCGATATAACAAAGCTCAAGTTTGCATAATAAAATAAATATACCACAACAGTGAATAAATAAAGTGAGAACTTATTGAATAAACAAAATATCAAGAATATAATATAAATTATTTGCTTCAAGTTTAGCCTTTAAAAGGGTTGATACAACCTTGGCTCAAACAACCCCTAACCTTGAACTTGGGATCATCGAGCTTAAATTACATAATGAAAATAAATATTACAACAATAGCATTAAAATAAACATAAAAAATAAGGCTATAACTTGAACAAATACAATATCAAAACATATATAAGCAATCTACTCTAAGTTTGGCCTCCAAAAAGGTTGATACAACTTTGGCTCAAACAATCCCTTAGCCTTGAACTTGGGATCATCAAGCACAATATATAACAAAATTCCATAAAGTAATAATGCAAGTAAAAATAACATTAAGACGAAAGCATCATCTTAAATAGCAAAAATACTGAAAAAATTATATAAAGCAATTTCCATTTAAAGTTTGGGCCCGAAAAAGGTGAATACAACCATGGCCCAAAAATCTCCCAAGCTTGAAGCATACGATCATCAAGTTTTTAAAAGAAAAGTAAAAAAAAAAAAACAAAAACACTACAACTTAAGAAATTAAATAAAGAAACTTGAAAAGAAAAAGAAATGAGGGTAAGGATGATAATTAAAAAAAAAAATGAGAAAGAAAAAAAGTAGTGATCTACCATAATAAAAATCAAAACAAGACTTTCTCTTTTTTCCTTTTTCTTCTTTATTTTCCCTTTTTCCAAGCTTTTTCCAAGAGGTTTCAAGAGTCCTAGTGTACAAAAAATAAAAAGATGACAAAAAACTTTTTTGAATGGTTTTGACATCAATTTTAAGGCAAAAAAATTGGTTATCTTTTCTTAATTTTTTCTCCCCAAATTTGCTAGCTTACTTGGTTAACCTCCCATGCCTTGTCATATTTGCTTGTAAGCTATCACCTATGCCATCACTTTAGCTAATTCTCTCCTTTTTAGATTGTATGATGACCTATGCACGAAAGAAAACATAGACTTCCAAAAACTATTTAATTAATTCCATGCGTGTCGGGCAAAATAATTATATACCATGTTTGAAAAGTCAAAATTAAGTTCAATAATTGCCAACGCATTTGAAAGGTAAAAAATTAATCTAATACTTGGCACCATGTGTGAAAATTCAATCTTAATCCTATTTGGTTGGAAACATGGTTGAAAAGTTCACTTTGATTTTATATTTGATTGAAAAAAAATCCAATTATAAAAACCTATAAGTAAAACGATGTCTAAATAAAATATTCATATGTATAAACTTGAAAATTTTTCACATAATTAAAGGTTAAAAATTTTCTATAATTATAAAATGTCTAATTAAAATCCCATATGTGCTAGTTTATTTACAACTTTTATGTTGAGAGTTCAATTGAAAATTTTGCATGTAAGAAATTTAATTAAAAAGTCATAGGAGCAAAGTCTAAGTAAAAATTTTATGTAAAAAGGTTAATTAGAAAATTTATTTTTTAGTGATCAATTCAATTGAAAGGTCTTAATATTTAACAAAATCATAGAAGAAAAGAGGATGAAACAAAAATGTTAGTACTCCAGCTCCAAAAGTTGGTGTTGCAACTACAAGTTACCTGTGGCCTTTACGCCAAAAGCTGGCATTGCTGCCAGCCAGTCCCTACCCCTTCCATGTGCAAAGCAAGTGTGGCAGCCTTTTTGTTTTGGAAAAAGTGCATCTTGGCTCAAGGGTTGGATAAGGCTCAGTCAGTACTCGGATAAAATTAGTTATCTATAGATGTTTCTTTTTACCTATTATTGAGTATCAAATATAAGGCAAAGATTATAGACATAATTGTCTAGGCAAAGTATTTTTTTTTATTTATTTCGAATACCAATTTCGCTACACTTGTCTTAAACTAGCTATATTAAACTAAAAATTTAAAATGCTAACTTTGCTAGGTTTATCTTGAACCTAGCTATGTTAAAATTAAAAACTAAAATATGAACTTCGCTAGGCTTTTCTTGAAAGTAACTACGTTAGACTTAAAAACTCCCAAACTTTGCTAGACTTGTCTTGAACTAGCTATATTGGGCTTATTTATCTAGGTGCCAATTTCACTAGACTTTTTTTGAGATAGCTGCATCTTGAACTGTCATCTAAATGCCACTTTCAAGAGAGTTAATCTACCAGCTATGCCTTGGGCTTTTCACATCTAAGTGCCAATTTCATTGGAAATTTCTTGAGCTAGCTACATCTCGAGATTTCTCACGTAGTTGTGAATTTCACTGGACTTGACTTAAGCGAGCTACATCTTGGGCTTTCTCTCATCTAAGTCCTTCTAAAAGTTCATTTTTTAAAAGTTTCTCGCATGAAATTTGAGATTTTGAAGAAAAATAAAAGATGCATATAATGCGAATGCTTCTTAGAATTATGCCGACACAAATGCATATGTAAACTTGTGTTTATTATCTTTCCACATGGGTAAATAAATGCCATATGGAAGAACAATTAAAGGGATTGAAAAAATTAATGCTTAGATAAACTACAAATACATTTACCTTAAAAGAAAATGCCTCGATAGCGGTCCTAAGGTTCAACTACGGGAACAAGTTCAACTTATGGCAACAAGATTAGTGGAAGTTTTAGGCATCACCTCTAAAAACTTAAACCATGTAAAGTCTTGGATGTCACCAACCAAGATTGAATATTGGATAATTATATATATATATATATATATATATATATATATATATATATCACCAAAGACTTGAATTCTACATGTCACCACCCAATGCTTACCCATGCAAGATCTTGGATATTGCTACCCATGACTTGAATTTATTCCAACTATCACCACCAATGTTTTAACTAAATCAACTCACTTGACAAATACTTTGGTTTTTGCAACCAAAAATTTTAAATTTGTTTCGGTTGTCAACACCAAAGAGTTAAATTTTGCATGTCACCGCTAGAAGCTTTGGATAACAGCATTAAAAAGTTGAATGCTTAACATTCCGGCTCTCAACCCTAAAAATTTTAAATAAAGATATTAATTTGTGTTGGTTATCACCACCGAAGGCTTCAATTCTAGTTTTCACCGCAGGAAGCTTTTAATAACACCACCAAAAACTTGAGCACATAACATTCGAACTATCACCATTAGAAGTTTTAAATAAATCAACTCACTTGATGGTTGCTTTGGTTTTTGCAAACAAAGATTTTGAATTTGTTTCGGCTATCACCACCGATAAGGGTGAGCAAAATTTTCGGTAACCCAAAAACTAATTGAGATCGACCTTGTTTGGTTTTTCTCTATTCGATTTTTTTGATTGACAGTTTTATTTGGTTAAATTAGTTGATTTAGTGTTCTATTCTTTAAATCGAGCTAATCGATTAAATTCACTTAAATTAAAAATATATATTTTATTAGTATATAAAATATATTGTTAATCCCAATCCTAGCATTACCCAACTAACCAACCCAAACTGTTAACCCAAAAGCCAAAGCTAACCTATCAGCAATTTCTCTTTATTTGCTTACCCTAATCATCACTCCATCAGCAACCATTACTAAATTCATTTTTTAGGTCATTGACAATCCACCCTTATCTTATCATCTTAGTGATTTGAAAATCAAAACCAAACCATTTCCTTGCCGGCAAAACAATAGAAACTCAAAACCATCTAATACTTTAACGAAAACCTTACCTAACATCGTTCTCCAATCTCTACTCCAGTGCTCGAATCCTAATAAAAAATTTAAAACTTTCCTCTAAAAATCTAAGTCAAGTGTGGTGCCTCTCATTTTCAGATCTTAGATATTTGACTGAGGTAATTATTGTTTAGAAGAAAGTTGCATTTTTTAGTATATTTAAAGTAAAATAAATATTTTCAAATCTTTACTCTTTTTTTTTTCCAGGTTGGGTTTGATTTTCTCTGCCAACTCAAGTTTGAAGGTGTTTAGTCTCTTTACCAGCTTAAGGTTGAAAAGTGTGTTTAGTCATTATCGTAGAACTCCTTTCTTTTTCATTCAAGAGCACATTTTTCATAGATGGCTTTTTTGTTACTTTTTACACAGGAAGAAAACAATGCATTGTACATTATGCTTGCAATCACAACACAAGCTTGAAGAAAATAGTAGCCCCAAACAAACTGACTGAATCAAATTGACTAAGATTGATTTGATTTTATTGGTTCGTATTGGTAATGCCATCAACTCGGTCAGTTCTAATCTCTTATTTAATTTAATCAGTTCTTGGGATACATGGACTGAATTGACCGATTGCACACCCTTAACCACGAAGACTTAAATTCTGGATGTCTCCACTAGAAGCTTTTGATAACACCAACAAAGACTTGAACGCGTAACATTTCGGCTATCACCACTAGAAGTTTTAACTAAATCAATTCATTCTTTAGATGCTTTTGTTTTCACCACCAAAGATTTTGATTTTGTTTCAGGTATCATCATTTAAGAATTAAATTCTCGATGCAACCGCCAAAAGCTTTGGATAACAGCATGAAAGATTTATCAAAACAAACATTCACTATTTCAGGTTTTATCACTCAAGATTTAAGAAGGCAACATTTTGGATATTGCCATTGAAAACTTTGGATATATTCACCAAAGGCTTGTTCAAACTCAATTTTCCACCCAACACTTCAACTATCGCTACTAGAGACTTACTCTAAAAAAAAGTCCATAAATGCTTCAAATTTCAACCCACGGAAGCTTGTTCTCACAAATGTTTCTTAGATAATTAGGTTTCACTATCGATTGTTTGCAATGGCATGTAATTGATCAAAGCTTGACGTAACTGCATCTATAAAGCAAGCGTGATGAAGCAATGATCCCAGAAATAATGCCATTGCTCAAGAAAGTCAAATGATGTAGATACACAAACACTAATGCAAGTGCTCGTTGAATGGTTTATGCACAAGTGCACAATGATGCATATACTTTCAATAATGATGCACATGTAAATGTTTATGAACAATGAAAATGCTTTATAAAATTGTGCAAATGCTTCCCGAAATGATGCAAATGCAATTACTCACCAGTGATAAAAATGCCAATCCCAGAATGTGCAAATGTTCGTAAAACGATGCAAATGCTTAGAAGTCACAAATGACAAGGTTTGGGTGGGCATGTATCAAGCTGTCTTTGGATTTGATTTGTTTTGGGCTTAGATTCGTTTTGGAGTTGGATTATCTTTAGCTCACGTACTTTTAGATTCGAGTTTCTTCAAGTCGGGGCTATCTAGAGCTCGAACCGTTTCGATTATAGACTTTTTTAGGTTTAGATTATTTTGAATTTGGATGAATTCGAGTTCAGGTGAGCTTGGATGGATTCAAAAATTTTAAAATTTTGTAAGTTATAAATAATTTTTTTAATTTCTATTACAATAATTAATTTTACATTTACATGTAGAGATACTAAAATTAAAAGTTTGAAAATTAATAAGTATTTATATAAATATAAAATTTTATAATAATTTTATTTACATATTGAGTTCTAATTGTATTTAATATTGTCCATAATTTTTAGTATAATATCATTTAAGTTTAAATAAAATATAAATAAATAAGTCTTATACATATATATGTATATATATATATATATCTACTTATAGTAAAAATACAAAATAATTTGTACATTTTTGGTACTTCTCATTATTTTTCAATGATTATATATAATTTTGTTAGTTTTTATGATATTTAGTTTTGGTATAATTAATAATTATATAAGAATTTAGTTTATAAGTGAGCTAAAATAAATATAAAATAACACTAAATAAAGTAAATATCAAAAATCATTAGGTTATATTTATAGAAAAAATCATTAAAATAAAATAATTTATAAATAAAATAAAAAACATTTATATATATATATAAATTTTTACTTTTAACCCAATAGCTAATTGGATTCTTATTTACTTAGTCCCACAATTTTTATTTTATTTATTTTATTTGTTTTATTAAATTATTTTAGTCTATTTATTATAATTTTTTAATGTTGCATTTGAAAATTTGGATTTCACAAATAGATTTGAATTTCAAAAATAATGTAAATTGTGTAATAAAAAACATTAAATATAGCATTCATAATTATTTTTAAATTCATGGATTTATTATATACCTATTCAGTGGTGAATTTGAAATACTTATAAATATTTATGAATTTAAAATCAATGTTTTTATACATTTTCAAATATGTAATCATATTAAATTATAACTAATTTAACCATAATATATGAAGTTCATTCTCACAATTTAAGAGCAATTGAAATCCAAAGTTTTAAATTATATGATATTGATATAATTTTACTATTTGATTACTTTGACTAACATTAGTTAGACCAATTAATTATTTAAATTACTTTATTAAATTACAATATTATTATTATTTTTTATATAATAAGTAATTTAATCAATTTTTAATTTTTAATTTAATTGTACATTTGTTATTATATGAACTTACTTTTTATTATAGGAATTTAAAATTTATAAAATTAGATCAATATCAAATATAATAGAGTTGAATTTATTTTTGTGATGAAATTAGATAGGTTTATGAGACGCTTGATGTTCTTAATTACTGAAAAATAATTTCGATATCTCATCATTCATTAATGGCAAATGATACATTGATATTGTAGTTTCTACGGTTACTCAAAAATTAACATTTAATATAGGTATCAGAGTTATCAATAAATGGAAAAGTTGGCTTACAACTTATAATTTAAAAATATTTAAGAATTGAAAAACTCTATTTGTTTAATTTTAAGAATTGAAAATTATATTTTATTTAAATATATTTTGTTTGAATATTTAATTTTTTAATTTAATTTTTTAATTTTTTTAATCTTTATATTTTGATTTACAAGATAATATTTTTATTTTAAAGCAAATTTAATATTTTATTTGTTTGAAACACTAAGAGAAATATGATTTAAAGTTAAATTTGCTCATAATGTTATTAGTGTTACACAAAATATCAAGTTCAATCATATGTTAAAACTATAATGTGATTTTTGTATATTCTATTATTATTGTATTAAGATTAAATTTTTAATGTGCAATGAGCATAATAATATATATTACATGATTATTTTATGATAAATCAAATGTTAAATAAATAATAGTATTTTATTTTATTTTTATTATTTGTTATAAATATAATAATGATAGTATTAAAAACTATTTGATTCATGCTTAGTATGCTCAAATAAAATTTATTTTACAATCTAATTCAAAGAATCACTATTAATTACTTTTACTGATAATGCATTATTAAATATAGTTTCATATATTAAATTTTTATAAAAGAAAAAAATTAATCATTTATTTAAACTTTTATTTTAAATAACATCATATGATTGTAGTTCAAGTTTTTTCGGTTATATATTTAGGTTTTTAAGGTTTCAGATCAAATTGATCTCGAGTTCGAGTCTTAACAGATTTGGGCATTTAAGAGTTCTGAATCAAGTCAGTTTTAGGCTTTTCTTGGTTTGGATTTTCATATTTGAATTTTCTCAGGTTTAAAATTTTATGGATTTAGATTTTTTGAATTTGAGCCTTTGACATTTTAAGTCAACTGGAATTGGATCAGCTTTGATCTCAAATTTACTTCGGTAGGTTTATGGGTTTGGGCCTACTTTACTAGCTCTACAAATGCGAGAATAAAAAATGATGCAAATGCATATGAAACTATGCAGAAGGTGCAAATGCAAAGACCAACATTGATGCACATGCACGTGAATGATGCAAATATTAAAATCCTAGTTGGCTTTCTCCCGATCTGGCTTAACATTTTTTATCTGTTTCTTTTTCAAATCAAAATGTACTCAAATCCCTTTATGTTCTTGAAATGATTATACCCTTTTCAAAATTTTGCCATTTCCTCACATCAATGGTCCTTAAAGTCTCATATAAAATCTCTGTTAAATTTTGACTTTGCCTTTTTATACCTTATAGATCATTTTATCTCAATTTTGTGCCCTTTGGTTAGAAGAACCTTTGTCTATTTTCAATGCCATTTTTTATTTAAAAAAAATTGAATTATTGAAAAAAAATTGTTTAAAAATCTTATCTGGTGGAAACTTTTAGGTTGGAAAATATTGCCCTTGTAGTATGTGGTGTTTCAAATCTCTTGAAAACCGATGACTCTAAAATTTTCTGAATGTAACCTTTATTTTTTAGATTGAATTTAGAAGATCTAGTCCAATAGGATTTTAATTAATCCAAAAAGAAATATATAACCCCTTTTTCGTAGGCTTACAAATGGATCAGTTCTTATTAAACATGAATTCCTTGAAAATCAAACAAATTCGGTGTTCTTTTAAGTTTTTTAAACTTTAGTACTTTGACTGGCACCAAGATTGGTTGTGATAGGTTCTAGGGTTGAAGGTTAATTTGGAAAAAATTAGAGGATTTAATTTTTAAATTAGATCCCTCCAAATAAGAGTTGGCAACTTAATATATTTAAAGATTTCTAGATGTCCCTAAATTTCTTCCAAATGATTTCACTTTTGCAAGATCTCGGTAATCCCATGGGTGACACCAAAAATTGTCTTATTTTGCTTTAGACTACCCAGTTTTTTGGTTTTAACCCTAGAGCTTCATTATTCTCAATTTTCATTTTTTTTCTATTTTTTACGACTTTACCATGCTTTTAAGAAAAATTAAAACCTATTTAAAAGAATAATTTTTCTAAGAATGGGCTTATCAATTCAAATGGCTATATTTGATCCAAAATAAACTTTTCAAGGCACATATTGTAAACCGAGGTTCGAAGTTTAGAATGAAAAGCCTAAATCATGTGTTTAAGGGTCATTAAATCAAGGATCATTTTTTTTTATGAAAAGGTTCATCCTTCTTACATTTTAAACAATGTATACTTTCGTTTCCTCATTTTTTTCTCTTTTTTTTTTTTTAATTTTATTTTTCTTTTGCTTGCATATTTTCTTTATTTTTTTTTCTTTGCCTTTTTCCTTTTCCTTTCCTTGGCTTTTCATCGTGAAAGGGATGCAATATTTCAAAAATTCAATCTATTTTCATGTTTACCCCTATGACAAAAGGCATCATTCTCACATCTAAACAAACAGAATTTATCCTTTATGCCTTGTATAGATCTTTTTTATCTTTACTGCCAATTTAAAGGGTGATTTTTTATTAGAGTTTAAAGAATAAATTCATCAGGCTCAAAGGAGACAATAAAAAGAGTAATTTTCATGTTTACAAAGGGATAATGAAAGACAACTATTTTTTATCCTAAACATAACTATTTAATCTGAAGAGTCATTTCTAAAAAAAAAAGTTTTTCTCGAAAACATATTATATTGTCTTCAATTTTTCACTTCCTTGTTTTTTTCCCCTTTTTTTCAAAAATTTATGTATTTCAATCTTATTTTTTCTCCACCTTTATAAGCATGTTCCTCTTTTCAGCTTATCACCAATGGGAAGATTCATGCAAGAAATATCGTAAGTTCTCTCTGAAGATTCGCATTAAGATAGCTAATTTTAGTCTTGGGTTGATTGAAATGACAAGAAAAGAATATGATCCAACAGAGGTTTTCTTGGGACACAAGATGATTCGTTTGGTCACTATGGCTCATGAAGTGAATCAGAAATAATCAAAAGGCTCATATATTATGATTACTAAAAATATATGGATGGTTTTAGCACAACTTTAATACACATCAAATTACCATAATTAGGATTCTTAAAACAGTATTTGTTTGCTTGATTTTCCAAGGACTTCAAAATTTTTCAAAAGGTTCATTCCATTGTTCATTGCCTAGCCCAAGATCCTTTTTCTTGGTTAATACTAGGGAGTAAAGGTTTAAGGAATAGTTTTGATTTCAATAACAAGAAAGCTTAGAAAATAAATGCAAGGATACAGGTTCATTTCCCACAATGATAATCAATATTTTAAGACTTTACATATTATAATCATGTTTATAAAAAAATCTAAAAAATAACCCCCCAATATATGTATTTGCATATTCATTACTAAAACATTACAATTAGAAATATATTTATTCCAAAAGGATTTCAATCATGAGACAAGTTTTCTTCACCACAAAGTCAAAATAAATTCCTATACATTTAAAACCAATTATTCCTCGATGATCCTTCTAACCTCGTATACCTTCAATTGAAAAAGGAACTTCCTTAGAAAGCTCTTAAGTTTGAACAAAATTTTGATTCATAGAATGTAGGTCATCAATGAATGTATGCATGCATGCATTATGTGAAAGTGAGATGTTCCTATAAAGCATAAAAAAAACAAATAATGTTGACAAAAGATGATACAAGCAATATACACAAGAAAGTTATTGTTAATGAAGATACAACATTATTAACAAAATGGAATGCGTGAAGTGTGCAAACAATATTCACAAAAGCTTATTGTCAACTTAGAACTTGGCCCAAAAATTTTCAAACATTTAGTTAAGGTGATTATGGTGCCTTCAAGGCAGAAAATTAATTTTATTACAAGCAATAATGATATTCTTTCATCGTCGCCTCTATGATGAATTAATGATGACATTGTAATGCATGAAGAAAGAAAGAAAAAAGTTAGTAATAATAATTAAAAAAACTGTACAAAAGGATAAAGGCAAAAGAATAATCTCACTATAGGCAACGATGTATGATTTACAAGCTCATATCATAAAATAAAGGCAACATGAAGCCCTTTGAAGGAATAATCTTATTACAAGTAATGGTGTACGTATATCATCACTAGATATACATGTTTAGATGATAAAATAAAAAGTAAAAGGTAAAAAGTGTTCCCCTATTTGTACCAAGTTTTGGGAAGATTCTAGTAGAAGTTCTGCATGGCTATATAAGATTTGGGTTTATTTTAAAAAAGTCTACAAACTGCTCTTTACTGTTGTCCAAATAGACTAGCAAGGCACTCTAATCCTCACCCATTGTGGGGTCCTTGCAAAAAAGGTTCAATTGAGGTGGAAATACCTTCCAAATTTGTTTGGAGTATAACATCTCATAAAGACATAGTTAATTTACACCCGAAAAGTTTTTTATAGCCCATGTAGACGCGACACCTCATGAGAGCAGAGCTACTTCACCTCTTCATAAAATATTGGAATACCTATGCTCCCTCTAGTAACATAGACGATGATCTAATGCAAATGCACATGTTAATTTTATGCAGGGAACTAACAAACCTTTTTTGCCTACTTTACAACCCCTATCCTATATATGTCAAACAAAAACAAAATCACAATAGGAAAATAATTAGTAAGGAAAGTATTTATAAAAAAAGACAATAATATGCTTGTATTTACATACAAGATATTTAGAAAAAAAAAAGAATTATAATTAAATATTGATCAAACCTAATTAATCAAGATTTATGTAATACATGATTAATACTAGGCCTGACTTTTTAAATGTCTCTAACAGAGTTGCAAAGCTGTCGCAACGTGCCTAGGATGCAAATACTAATTCGTCAAACTTAAGAATTAACTTTTAGGGTTGTTTTGGTCATCATGAAATGATTATGCAAAAGAGTCACCACTAATCTTTTTGAGTTATGTGCGATTAGCCACCAAATAAGATTCATATTTTGAGGGTTTCGAAACCCTCAAAAGCAAATCTCAAAGTTTGCTTACGAACTAGAGAAAATTAGGTTTCAAGAGTTAGTTATATATGGGGAAAGATGAGCACTCCACAAAGCTTGTATAACTTGGTCTCTCTTAACCACATGTTATCCTATATCTTGATCGATATTGATTTTAGTTTTTGGTATTTATGCATAATTGATGCCTCCAAAATTTAATAATTTTGGTTACATGAATCGAGTTTTCACTTTTTTAGGAAAGGGGAAATTCTACGCATCCTATTAGTAAACCTATTGAAATACAATTTTTTTATACTTTATTTCTGAAAAGAAATTTCAATTCAATTTTTTGATAACTGTATTTTATTGTTAAAAATAATTGATAAGACTTTTTTCATAACTTGGAAGAAATCCATGGACCATATTTAACTTGAGGATATTGCCTTAATAATTAAAGTGCATATTGTATTAAAAATGTTTTAATGACTCCATTTTAACATAAAAAATATTAAAAAGACCCTAAGGTTTTGGATTAACATGAAAGTGCTATCCTAGCCTTAAAGATTAGGTTTGATATAAAAATACGAAAATGATCCTAAAGGTTCGACATAGAAATGAAAGCGCTAATTCAACCTTAAGGCTCAGCTTTGACACATAAAATACTAAAGTGGCCTTAAAGGTTTGATTTTGAGATGAAAGTGCTAACACGGCCCTAAGAACCCGTTTTGAATTAAAAAAAGGCTAAACGACCTTAAAGGCTCGGTTTTGACATAAAAGTATAAACACGAACCTAAGGATGTGGGATTGAAGTAAAAAAATACAAAAATAACCCTAAAAGTTTGATTTATACATGAAACTGCTAAACTAGACCTAAAGAAGAATCCATTTCTTCCTCTTATTCTACTTCTTAGCCTTTTTTTTTCCTTTTTTGCCCTCCACCTTATTCTCTCAACTCCCTCTTAATTCATCTTTTACTCCTTAAGTGCCAAGGTTTAGTCTTTACTTATAATGACTAAAAAAAAACCCTAGGTAAAGTAGGATAATCCTACTCAAATTAGGAAATTTGGTAGTCGCTTTCTCAGCACATTTTATTGACTAAATCTTATGTACTTTAGGCAAGTAATATAATCAGAAAGCTCTCAAAATCAGCTTCAAAAGATAAAAGGAAGTTTCTAAAGCCTCTAAAGTCATGTTTTTCTAAGAACAAACTCCAAAAGGTCAAGTCTATCTGTTACTTGAACAGCAAGAATCAAGTTTTCACCAAAAAATTTGATCTATATTGACTTTAATTTTTTTTTTTGTATTGTTATTGTAATCTTATAAGCTCTTTAACATCTTCATTGATACGTTCTTATTTTATCCTCTTAAATAAATTTGAATTTAAAAACATAAAATAGAACAAAAACTAAAGAAAAGTTATAAAATGTATCATTTATGAATTTCTCAGAGACCAAACAATGAGTAAGGGGAGGCACACAAATTAGGAAGTTGAACAGTGATAACCAAGGTTGAAAAAACCGAACTGGTGGTCAAACCGGTTGAACCACTAATCCCAGGATCAACCATCGATTCAACTGTTTTCTGATATTAATAATTTAAAAAATTTCAAAAAATTAATAAAAACAAAAGAAATTAAAAAATTCTAAAAATTTAAAAAAATAAAAATAAAAAATATAAGTAACCTAAAAGTCTATTTTAAATTTATAAATTATAATAAAAAAGTTAACAATTCAAACTTTATCAAGTAATGTCCATGCTAGTATCACAAATGTAAAAGAATGGAACCAGGAGCAAACAAATTAATTTAAAGATGCAGGTGCCAGAACCTTATCAAGTTGACTTGAAGCCGGGCAACTTATGTATGCATGCTATGATGATGAAACTACAAATTATTCTACAGCCAGTCTACCATTGGATTAACCATTTTTCAGATATATTGCTTAAACCTTTTTTTTTAAAATAAACTAAAAAACTTGAATCGAATTCTTTAAGAAAAATAGTCTTGTAAGCATGTAAAACAACATATAATAAATTAAATTGAAAATTGAAAATTTTCAGAATAACACTTTACTAACAAGTATCCAAAATTATAAATATTTAATATAACTAAATTGAAAGATACAAAAATTCCAAGCAACAGCATGCTAAGATAAACTGAAGAGAATGCTGCTGATATGGCATGTGGCTGGGTTAGGTTTTTATTTTATTTATTTAATTGTTTATTTATTTTTTGGTTTAAAGCTTTTAGGTTAAATGAGTTTGTCTCGATTTTTATTAGATTTATGTGTTACTTTAATTTTGGCTTAAAAATTAATTTTAAATTTTGGTTGAATATAAAAAACCGCTTTTACTGGTTTTTTATTGGTTTTTCATATTTTTTATTTTCAATTTTTTTACAATTCTATTCAATTCGTCAAAAATTCGGTTCTATCTTTGCCTTTAAATCACTGGACCAGTCGATTCCCTGTTGAACCAACCGTTCATCCAGTTTTTTCGACATTGGTGAGATCATTAACGCTTAGATATTAGAGTATGGACCAATTTAATTGGACATGAAAATTTTAATAAATGCGTTTCAGTTTTAATTTTTTTTAAAAATGAGATATAACGTCGCGTTTCGGGGTTGACTTTGTAACATTTATTCATAAAATTTTTTATTTATTTCGATATTATAAAATTATTATATGATATTAAATAATTGATTCTATTTAGATTGTTATGAGATATGCAATTCACATTTAATTATTTAAAATCAATTAAATGAAAGTGGATATTGACATCCTAAAAAAAAAAATTATTATTAGAATGTAACATGCTTTAAAGTTAGATGTAAATCGTAGAGCAATGGTAATCACAAAAACATAATGAGTTAACTAATTTATTTTCTAATAGTAACATACTACAAAAATGTAAAATGTTCATTAATGCAAAAATATTATATTACTAGGAATATGACCACGCATTGTGTTGTTTGACTTTTGGTTATTTTAATATAACAATATTTTTAAGTTGATAATTTATTTATAATTTTATTTATAATTAATTATATTTTTTTAATCATGAAAAGATCATAAAGTTTTAAGTTAAATAATAAGAATCTTTTTGCATCCCATAGATATTAACATTTAAATTTTAGGATTTGAACTTCACACTTAAAAATTAAAGCCCTGAAAATTACAAAGTGAATAATATCTCATTTAAAACATTTTGTAAGCAATTAACTGATAAGAAAAAATTTTAATTATATTTTATAAAATTTTGATTTATATTGAATGACATAAAACAACAATCATTTCTAAAAGATTTTTGCTCCATTGATTTTTATAGTTCTTATTTCATTAATAAAGCTAATATCTTAGCAGGCTTGGAGTTCAAGATCTAAATTGGATGAAATAAACCAACAATAATTTCTAGAAGATTGTTGCTGTTTTGATTTTTATAGTTCTCATTTTATTATTAAAACCAATGTATTAATATGTTTAAAATTCGAGTCCCAGTATTTATAATTTTTTATTATTTTTCAAGTTGTAGCCTCCTTTATATATGTATACGCATATATACATATAAAATTAAAACCAATGTATTCCTTCTATTTTTCATATAATTAGTGGCTATTACCAATTTCTGTTTAAAGGTCTGCACAAAACATTTACGAAGTTAATAAATTATAAGAAATTTTAATAAAAAAGTCAATTTTTTTATTTTAAACTATTAATTATTATTATTTTCCATTTTTATATGTTATAACATTCCTATGATAAGCATCACAAAATTCTGAAGTGATCTTAGATTGATATAAGTATTAAATTAATTATCCCAAAAATAAAAGTAAGATTTAATTTAAAAATATTTTATTATTCTTTAAATATATTCAATTTGAAAAATCAAATGGTTAGAAACATAAGAATTATAATAGGCAACACTGGTTAAGGTAAATTAACTAGAAATAATTATACCATTAATTAAATCTGAAATGCCAAATAATTAATTATTCTCTAAATTAGTTCACTTTGAAAAGTAAAGGGCTAGAACACAGGAATTTAATGAACACATTTAATATATGTCAAATATGAATTTATTATAATGCAATCACAATTGTTATTTTTCAAATTTTAGTGAAAATTTTTATTCTTATTTGATATATAATCACCAACATTTAATTTTTAATCAATTATTTTTACTTGAAATCCACTAATTTATCACCTAATTAATTTATTAGATTATATAACGGAAAACACTTAATCCATTTTTAATCCTTTCCTTACATCATTAAATCTAGTTCTTAATGAGTTACTTTGTAACTTAAATCTCATTACTTTAGAAATAAATTTTTTATATCAGAAAATTTTATTCCAATGATTTTTTATTGAAAATTTAATCTTAGTTATTAATGAAATATTTTATATCATAATTATTCTACAACTAATTATAACAAAAATCCCGTATTAGCTCTAATTAATCAAGAAATTAAACCTATTTATTTTTTAAAAAAACTTTTTTGTTTAATTACCTGTGTTTATATGGCAACATAATTCCTAGAATTTTCTTTCAAATAGACAACTTATAAAGTATTTTCTTTCACATGGCAACCAAGCAAGAGTAAAATAATAATATATTTTAATTCAATGATTTCTTTTTCATCCCCTAAAAAATTATGTGGATATAAAGAGTTTTGATTATTCATTCTAACGTGTCAGTTTAATCATGAAAGCAAAATTTTGTACAATAAGAATACATTTCGAATATCTCAAAAACACTACTATTATCCTTTCACCATTACTACAAAAATTATTATCTTTGTAAAAAATTAACTATAAAAATTACCTTATTAGTTTCAAGTTTTAGAAAAGTTGCAGGAAATGTGAGTAAATGAGAAGGAAAGGTTGCATGGCGACTTCGATGCATAATTAAAATATGAGCTTACAATTTAAAAAAAAGAAAGCCAAAAAAGGTTATCTGTATTATTGGTTTAATGTTATGGACCAATCTTCATATTGAAAACAAATTAAAGTTCATAAAAGGTTGCAGCGTAACTCTTTTAGTAAAAGATTGTTCAATGACACCAACGAATGCTATATGCATATATTTCAATGATTATTGTTCAATAAAACACTATAATCTAGCTGGTAACAATAATAATAATAGTTTAATTTTAATAAAATTAATATATATATATATATATATAGTAACACTTAAAATATAATAAATTAAGTAATAATATGTAATAATTATAAAATTGTAAAGAGAAAATAATCATATTGCTAACAATTATATTAAAATACTCAAATTGCTCTATTTATTTGAAATAGAAATGGAATTATCGATAAAAGTAAATATCAAATAAATTACATTTTTTTTTTGAAAAATCAAAATGGTAAAAAAAACAAAACCTTGGCCTACAGCAACCCCATTTTTCAACATAAACAAAAAAGAAGCCACCTTAGATTAGTGATATGTGCCGATAATAATTATAATAGAAAGCATAGACTTTGTATTTTGATATCTAATCTGATCCATACTTAGAATGATACCTAGGAAAATCGTAAGAAGATGTTGGTTGATGACTACTAACAATGAAAAAGGAAAACGAAAATGGAAAAGAACTTGGCAATATCATCATTATACTCAAATCCACAAATGCGGCTTTCATATTGTTGGAGCCAAATGAATTATTTGCTGAGGCTGCCTCCGCTGACGGCTGTATAAGAATTTACATCATATAAAAATAATATAACACTAATGGAACACACATCTTCAAAGAAAAATTAAGCTGAAACAGATTAAAAGCAATCAGTTATAGATCATTTGAACAGAAACAGAATAAGACTCAAAACAAAATCTGAGTTATAATAATAAAAATTACTAATAAAGAATATAATGAAAGGTATAATCATAAGTAAAATTCATAGTGGCCATTGTACCTTAGAGCCCTTAAAAACATGTAAACCTCTAGGAAAAACGTACTTCATACTTGAGAGCAAATCTGATAAAAAGTGAGATAATTTTGATAATACAAAAATCATATGCATCAGTAGGGTATTTATATAGGGAAACAATGAAAAGCAAAATTAAAAGAGGAAAAAAGAAACGGTAAATAGAAATAAATGGAGAATTCATGGGTAAATTAAAATTATAGGAATTAAATATCCGAAACGGTTAAGTTTAATTTTAAGCTAAATTATAGGAATTAATTAAATGCATAATTACCATGATTATAAATTAAAAATATCTTAAGTAAATATAGAAGAGCCAAAGCTTTTGACAAAAAGGGCAATTGCCCTGCGTTGATAGTCTAATTTTTTTGACACATGGATTGCCTCAAACAATTGTTATAAATCATGGATTTAATTATTTTCTATTTGATTTGATTTAAAATTTGCAACACTTGTCATGAGACATACTTTTCATTATTCTTGATTTTGTTTAATTTAAATTTTAATTATTTCATATAATAAATTATAATTTTATTACCTTATACATTTATATTTGACTTACCTTTTTACTTGTGTATTCGACTTATTATAAATAAGATTTATTTTTTTACAAACACTAAATTAATTATATTTATTTTTATAAAATATCCTATTTATTTCCTTATAAATTTAATTTGGCTTAAATAATAAAAATTCAAAGTTTATATTACAAAGTAAATTAATTTAAAATATCTTCTTCCTATGTTTTGTCCATATTAATTTAACTGATTGCATCTAATTTTATATTCAATGACAATATCCATTTCATTTTCAAATTTAGTAAGATTATATCTTTTACTAAAAATGAAATATAAATAATTTTTAAAGGGTTTAACATCTTATATCAAAATTTTAAACCCTAATTGAAGAATAAATTAATTTTAAATATTTTGTTTCCATTTATCATAATAAATATTTAATGTTATTTTTAGTATGTTTATTTCATATGTCTTTGACAATGTCTATAAATTCAAAGACTTCTTGAATAAAAATAATCTCTGCGCTTTTCAAATGTTCTTCTTTTATTTTTTACTATTTTTCTTCCTGTCATATTGTACTACATGTTTATATACTTTTACTTACGTTTACTGCTATTATATGTTTGTACAATGTTATCTAACTATATTTTTTTCTTTTCATTTACCTAATTCATTTATCGTATCTTAATTAGAAGTAAGCATGGGCTCAAAAACTTATTAGCTTTATCTAATAGATTCAAATATTTGATATAATTCAACAAAAATACCAATCCTTTATTGTTTCCTCCTCAAGTGCTTTGCAAGATACCTCTAAATCGATAAACCAAAACCTTGCAAAGGCCTGGCATGTTTTTGTTATTCCTTTTATTCTTTTTCTTCCATTCTTTCCCTTTTTTTTTTTCTTCTTTTCTCTAATGCACATGATCTAATCGCTAATTTTGTCTTTAGTTGACGTTGAAAGGGGATATCTTTTGTTTTTCTGTTTATAACAATCGAGTAGTTTCAATCTATAAGTCCAACAATTTTTTTGAGAAAAACTCCAACAATATATATATATAGTATTTGATGATCATTGTTATGTTATTGTCTGTATTATATATATATATATATATATATATATATATATATATATCCTTACTATAGTCTTGATTCAATAGATTTTAATAAGTTTTTATTTCCTTTGGAATAAATAATAACAATAAAATTATGGAGATGCTACGAAAAAAAAAAAAAGCAATAGATGAAAACTTTAACCAATTTTAAATTTGAATAAATAGTCAATTAAACCTTCAAGGGTGGTATTTTTTTTTGTCTCATAAAAAATTAACACTTATTAACTTTGTTTTGATCAAAATTTTTAATTTTGACATTTATTATTTTTAATATTCTAATTAATTAAAATTCAATATATAAAAATTAAATCATTAAACGTTTTTTTGGCAGCAATCATTCAAGTTTTTAGAAATTTTTTATTTTGTTATCTTTAGAAATATAAAATAAAATATTTAAAATTTTGAAGCAATAAAATTAATGTGTAAGAAAAGGAGTCTGAAAATTCTATAATATATTCAATGAAAATGAATGTAGTCAAAGGATTTATTTGATCTTTTCTTATTAATCAATACTTCTTTAATCCATATATGTATAAATAGAATGAGTGCATCGCAGAGGTTTAAATCTAGTGCAAATTTATTAGAGGTGTTTACAGGTTTAAGGATTGAAAAAATGAAAATTAATGAGAAGAAAATTAGGGGAAAGATGAAACAATGGCAACAAACAAAAAAGATTTATATTTGGGCTTAAATGATTTGCAAAAATAAATATAGCTTTTAATTATAAGATAAAATTTATTATTCTTGTGACTATATTATTATTCTTGGATAATAAAATCTAATTGTAATTTCAACAATAAAATAAACAAATTTTAATATTATTAACTATTAAGCATCCCTCACAATTGTTGAAATATATAGTATATTTAAAAGTTTAGTTTACCCCTATTTACTTTGATAAGGAACTGAAAATATATTATATATTGATTAATATTATTAATATATGTTGATTATTATGAGATACTATTTTTTTTCTGTAAGTGATTATTTTCACCCCTAGACCTTTAAAAAAATAATAAACGAAGTAAATTACCCATTCCTTGAAGAACATTACATTCAATAGCAACTATATCAATGATGATACATGGACATTCCTCAATCTTCCATCAAATACCAGTCATCCTTCAAATCAATATCCTTTGTAGCCAAAGTATGCATTGCCTCATTGATTTGCAACTTTCCTGACATGTATCTATTGTTGGATATCAATAAGGATAATTTATATGTATACACAGTGTATAATATAATGCATGATTGATATCCGATATGAACGAGAAATTGTTCTCATAATACCCACTTGAAGAGGAAGAGAATCTAGTTTGGATAAGATATCCTGTTTGAATTTTAAATTGTTATCTAAAATTTAAATTTTAAAATTTAAATTTTGATATTATCCAAATTTTCAGAATCTAAATTTAAAATTTAAATTTTAAAATTTGAAAAAGATTTTATCCTTTTTAAATCTTATCAAATTATGTTTTAATACCTATAAAAAGTGTAAAACTGGAAAAAGAAAAATACACCAAAATCATCTTCTTTTCCTCTACACCTCTCTATTCCTCTAGTCATCCGAGAGAGAATTTCATCACCTTCGATTCATAGTGTTGTGCTTGTAAGCGCTAAAAAACACAATGTGATCGAGGATGCCTGAGAGACGTGTTACAAATATCGTCGAGCACACTGGTGGTAGGCAATAAATGTCTTAAGGTCAGAGGTTCAACATCGACTCAGTCAAGTAACATCTGACATTTTGGATTTTTGGCAATACGTATATTTATTCCATGATTTTTTGATTAGATTATTTAATTTATTCTAGTATCGTTTTAACCATTTGTTCATTTTACAGTAGTTCGAAGCCAACAACCTTAAGACATTTATTATATCATAATTACGAGTTAATTTCTTTTTCAATTACTGCATATTTGATTTTAGTTTGCTACTGGGAAAATTTTTATATACTAGTTTATACCAGTCATTATAATACTATCGTGTTTCTCTATTTCCTAGTTAATTGGCATATCAGTTTGATTCTTTACCTTTGGTTTACTGAGAAAAAAATATTTTATTAGAGTTTATGCAACGCCATATTTATATGATTGGTTGATTTGTTAACACATATTTCATGGTTGTTAAATATGTGCTGCATATAGTCCTTGTTTAGTTTCTTATATATATATATATATATTTGTTTTATACTTGAATTTATGTCCTACCTATTCGTATCTCGCATGATATGATCGTTTCAATTCTATTTGACTAAGTCCTTATTATATTGGGTTTGTTCAATTTTGGCTCTAGTTATACATGCTGGTTAAAAAAAATTTCAAATTGTATACTATTGATTGACTCTAATGCATGACTTGAACCTTTCATGCATATAGCTATAGGTTAAACAAGTTGATTGTGCCCATATTTATATACATATATTAGTACTGTTAATTTCTTTGTTTACTTGATATTTGCTCAGTGCTTTTACATGTTTTGTAATTTTCAGTATTGATTTTTTTAAATCGTATTTATCATATTTACATATTGTTTAGTGCTTATTGATTCGATTTATTGTTTTTCCAATACTATTTATACAATACTTTGTGGGCTTTTCAAATACGTTTCTTGTACATATTTTGTGATTAATTATATTCATATTCGAATTTTTAATCTGTGATCTGGTGATTTATATAATTTTTAAGTTCTATACGGTTTAACTTATGTTTAAAAACAAGTTTGAAAAACCATAATTAAAGTCAATCCTATTATCATTGGATAATAGATGGCAAAACCGACTATCGGTAATGCAAGTGCGCCTGCAGCGTAATTACCTCTACATGCTACGCATGGAGAGAAACTTGAGAAGTTTAACGATGTGAACTTTAAACGTTGGCATCATGAGATGTTGATTAATTTAATCATTCCAGATTTGACTCGGGTAGGGGCCCTGATTCTTAAAGAAGGAGAATAGGATAATACCAAGGTGGCCTTGGTGGATACATGGAAATATTTAGATTTTTTATGAAAGAGTTATATCCTTAATAGACTAGATAATACATTATATGTGTATACTCTAATAAAAACAGCAAGAGAGTTGTGGGAGTACTTAGACAAAAGGTACAAAACCAAGAATGTCGACACAAAGAAATTTGTAGTTGTTCAGTTTTTGAACTTTGGAATGGTGAACTCAAAAACTATGATTCGGTCAAGAATTGAGGAAGATATTCTTGATTCAAAAAAGAAGGGTGGTGTTCAACCTATGGACGCTGAGGCAAATGTTATCGAACATTTGTGAAAGAGGAAACAAGTTGTTTCTAATTCTTCCTAAGGTAATAAAAGAGCCAGTTTCAATAAATTCATGGGTACTTTTTGTATATGGAACAAGCCCAGACACCGTGCTAGAGATTGTTATCAGAACAAAAATAAGAAAACTCAAGGCAACTTAAATGTTGACAATGAGATTGAGCATGCCGCTGTAGTGACAAAAGTGAATACGATGAAAAACCCGATAACTTAGTGGGTTGATACCAGTGCCACCTATCACGCGTGTTTTGATAGGAAGAGTTTTTTTGAGTATAAAGGAACTGCTCATGGAGAGCAATTGTTTATAGGAAACTCTTCGGTAAGTAAAATACAAGGCCGTGGGAAGGTGGTGCTCAAAATGGTGCTCGAAAAAGAGTTAACTTTGAATAATGTGGTTTATGTTCCTGAAATTCGTAAGAATTTGGTATCCAGATTTTTACTGAGCAAGAATGAATTTAGGTTGGTCTTTGAGTCTAACCAATTTGTACTCACTAAAAATGGGATGTTTGTAGGTAGAGGTTATTTACATTATGGGCTTTTTAAGCTCAACATAATGGGTGTTGTAACGAAGAATGATGAGAGATATAAAATGAGTTCTTCAGCTTATTTGCTTGAGTCTTCTAATCTATGACATGGTAGATTAGGCCATGTGAATTATAAGACCTTGCAAAGGATTAGCAATTTGGATTTGCTTCTAAAAATTCTGATTGATAAAAGTTACAAGTGTGAGATTTGTGTGGAATCCAAATTTGCTAAGGCTCATTTTTATTCAATAGAAAGACAGAGCGAACCTCTAGATTTAATTCACACAGTATCTGACTTAAAGTTTGTGCAAACTAGAGGTGGTAAAAAGTATTTCATTACTTTTATTGATGATTGCATAAGGTATTGTTATGTCTATTTAGTGAGAAACAAAGATGAGGCCTTATAAGCATTTGAACTCTTTAAAACCGAGGTTGAGAATTAACTAAGCAAAAGGATTAAGAAAATAAGAAATGATAGAGGTGGTGAAAATGATGCATTGTTTAATGAGTTCTGTGTAGAACATGGAATTATCCATCAAACCATCGCTCCTTATTCAGTTCAACAAAATGGTATTGTAGAGCGTAAAAACCATACATTGAAAGACATGATGAATACTTTGTTGATAAGCTCGGGGTTACCACAAAACTTATGGGGGGAGGCTCTTTTAATGGCCAACTATATATTAAATAAAATACCTCATAAGAAATCAGACAAAACACCATATGAGTTATGAAAGGGTTGGAGACCTTTCTATGAATATATGAAAGTGTAGGGGTATCTTGCCAAGGTAGCGATTCCTCCACCAAAAAAGGTCAAGATCGGACCTAAGACTATAGATTGCATATGCATTGGATATGCAAATAATAGTACAGCTTATCATTTTCTTGTGTATAAGTTGGGCATTCTTGAAATTCATATCAATACTGTTGACACCTAATTTCGTCTAGATCTTTTTTTTCTTTTTTAATAATCCTGAATATCCAAGATTGAGGACTTAATGGCAACCCTCATTGGGAATGATCATTTTTAGATGAATCAAACATTCTCAAAACCTTTTTATTCATAATTAAATGGCCGCAAGTTCACGTGATAAAAAAAAAGAATCACACTTCGATCTCTAATTTCAGATATATAAGACGAATATTTAAGAGAAAAATCATTTTTTATCTTTTCTTGTAAAAATTTTGAGAATTTGTTTCTGCAAACGATATCGTGGTCAAATTTCTCATTTTTAAAAATTTTTATAGAATTTTTCATTAAACTTGGAAGTTGATTGTCGTTTAATTATACTGATACCTGTATGGTATTTATGTCGATAAATACTCTAAAAAATAAAAATATTCAAGGAAAAATTCATATTGGCGTTTTATACCATAAGGAGTCAGGTTGTCCATTTTTGTGACTAATTTTGAATTTTTTATAGTATTGTGAGTTTTATACTCGTAAAATTTTTTCTGATAACATTGTTTCAGATTCTAGATTCTCATCTTTACCTTTTTGTAAATTAGTATTTTGGATAATAGGTTTTGATTTAATTCATTTGTATATAAATTTTAATGGATTCTTTGAAATTTTCTCGATTCTAAAATACGAGCTTTTCTCTATCTGTAAAATTTTATGGAGAAATTTTCTCAAGTTTTCAACTTTAAAATTCTTTAAAAGTTTTCATTTAATTACCATTAAATCAGTTTTTCCAAAATTCATTTTATTTTAAAAGTTTTACATTTTTTTCTAGTTTCCAAAATACAGAGTTTGCTAATCAGTAAATTTTTTTCGAGAAGATTTTTCTTAGTTTATAAATTTTAAAATTATTTAAATATTATTATTTAATTCATATTAAATCAATTTTAAAAATTTTAATTTATTTTATGAGTTTTAAAATTTTTTCCTGTTACCAAAATATAGAGTTTCTATTCCATAAATTTCTTCAGTAGGATTTTTCGGAGTTCATAATTTTTAAAATTCTTTAAATATTATTTTTTAATTTTTATTAATTCAGTTTGTAAAAAATCAATTTATTTTATAAGTTTTGTATTTTTTACATATAACAATTTTTCTCTGGTAAAGGTTTTTCTCATAAAATTTTAAGAGTTTGCTATCTTAAAATTTTCTTCTTTCTTTTTTTCATACATAAAAAATTATCTTTAGTATTAGATTGAATTAAATTGATCATTTTGAAATTTTATTCAAAAAGCATAATTTTTAATTTTTATAATTTAATCTTTTTAATTAATTTTTACAGTATAATCTTACATATTATAAACAAAATATCACTCAAAATATCTCTACAAATCAATGATGTCATGCATGAAATCACTCTAAGATGTTAAGGGTATGGGCTTATGACACAACATTTATTATTTTGTAACCTAACAAGTTAACTTAACATAAAAAAATAAAAAATAAAAAAGTCCAATCGGCCAAGAAGAAAAAGGAAGACTTCTTGCCGTCCCTCCCATCTTGAAAACCCATGGGAGAAGTTTCATAAATTGCTAAGGATTTCCATGGCCAAATTTAAATATTTTTCTTAAAATTTCTCATGGGTTTTAAATTTTCAAGCCTTTCAAGGTAATTTCATGTAGAAATCTTGTAATATTTGCTTATGCCCATCATTTTTCTTCTTTGTTGTGAGTCAATATCATGTTAAGCTCATGAATTTTCATCCATGTTGAAAGGCTAACATGTTGACAATGAACAATTTCCTATATATTTGTTGTTATATTTAATTTTTTTAGTTAAAGCTTGATTTTTTTATGAAATATTGTTGTTATTGATGAAATGTTAGTTGTGTTGTATATATTTGTTTATGTTTATATTGTTATTCTTAATATTTTCATGTAATTATGTTGATTTACATATTCACATATTTATTTTTTTTATGATTTTATTTTTGTATTTGAGTTGATGATATTTATTCATGGTTGTTTTTATGATTTTGTGTTGAGAAATATTTAATGATAGTTTGTTTTTTACTTGGCTGAATTTAATAGGAATTTTTGGTGATGATTTTATGCTTACTTTTGTCTTGATTTTATGCTCTTTAGCCTATTTTGTAAATATAAAAATTTTATTCATGGTTGTTTTTATGATTTTGTGCTGAGAAAATATTTAATGATAGTTTGTTTTTTTACTTGGCTGAATTTAATAGGAATTTGGATGATTTTATGCTTACTTTTGTGTTGATTTTATGATTTTTAGCCTATTTGGTAAATATAAAAAATTTTAGGGATTAAATCATAAAATACGTAAAAAAAATTTTTTATGCCATTTTTGGTTTGGTCGAGAGCTTCGTAGGCTGTTAGAAAACTGATTTTGTGTGTTTTGGAACATGTTTGAGGTGATTTTAACATTTAGGGGCCATTTCATAATTTTAAAAAATTTAAGGGCTAAATTTCAAAATATGCAAAAATCGTGTTTTATGGCCAAAAGTGCTAGGCCGAACCTTCATGTAGATTTTTTTTTTTATGATTTTTGGTTAATTCTGGGATGATTTGATGATTTGTTGTGATGTTTTGTGATATTTTATTATATAGGGGTCAAAATATAATTTTTCAAAGTTCAGAGGTTATTTTGCAAAATATAGAAAAAATTTTATTTTAAGGCCAAGGTGTTTGGCTGAATTCTTATTGATATATTTGTTGTATCTTCCATGTATATTTTCATGTGATTTTATGATTTTTAGGGCATTTTACCATGTAGGTCTTAAAATAAAATTTTTTAAAAGTTTAGGGACTAAATAGCAAATTTTCATATTTAAGGGCCAAAATGGACATTTCATCTGTTTTATCGATTGCTATTATTTCTATGGCCTTCCGTAGGGATATAGAAATTTTCAAAACTTTTCGTATTTGTTCAGTCCTTCGAAGGATACGAAATATAATTTGTAAAAATTTAAGAGCTTAATTGCAAATTTTGTATTTTAAGTCAAATTTAAAATTTTAGCTTTTCCGTTTAGACTAAATTCATCTACTTTTCATCATTTTAGGTCATTTTAAGGTCCATTAGGGTTACGGGGATACTTTTATGTTGAAGGTATACCTTAAGGGCATTTTGGTAATTTTGCTTATCGAGAAACTTTTACGCCAAAGGTGAATATTTAGGATTGGATTAGTTTTTCAAGGTCATTTTAAGGTCCATTAGGGTTACCAGGATACTTTCATGTCGAAGGTATACCCTAGAGGCATTTTGGTAATTTTGCTTACTATAACGCTTTTATGCCAAAGGTGGATGTTTAGGATTCATTTAGTCTTCTAAGGTCATTTTAGTGTCCGTTAGGGGTACCGAGATACTTTCATGTCGAATGTATACCCTAAAGGCATTTTTGTAATTTTTCTCACCGAAATGCTTTTATGCCAAAGGTGAATGTTTAGGATTCACTCAGCCGTCTAAGGTCATTTTAGTGTCCATTAGGGGTACCGGGATATTTTCATGTCAAAGGTATACCCCAAGGGCATTTCATAATTTTTTTCACCGGGATACTTTCATGCCAAAGGTGAATGTTTAGGATTCATTTAGCCTTCTAAGGTCATTTTAGTATCCATTAGGGGTACCGGGATACTTTCATGTCGAAGGTAAACCCAGAGGCAATTTTGTAATTTTTCTTACTAGGATGCTTTTATGCCAAAGCTGAATGTTTAGGATTCATTCAGCCATCTAAGGTCATTTTAGTGTCTATTAAGGTACTGGGATACTTTTATGTTGAAGGTATACCCTACGAGCATTTTCATAATTTTTCTCACCGGGATGTTTTTATGCCAAAGGTGAATGTTTAGGATTCATTTGGCCTTTTAAGGTCTTTTTAGTGTTCATTAGGGGTACCGGGATACTTTCATGTCGAGGGTATACCTCGGGGGTATTTTCATAATTTTCGTCACCAGGATGCTTTTATGCCAAATGTGAATGTTTAGGACTCATTCAGCCTCCTAAGGTCATTTTAGTGTCTATTAGGGATACCGAAATAACTTCATGTCGAAGGTATACCCTAGGGGCATTTTCATTAATTTTTCTCACCGGGATGCTTTTATGTCAAAGGTGAATGTTTAGGATTCATTCAACCTTTTAAGGTCATTTTAGTGTCCATTAGGGGTACCGGGATGCTTTTATGTCAAAGGTGAATGTTTAGGATTAATTTAGCATTTTAAGGTCATTTTGGTATCCATTAGGGGTATCGAGATACTTTCACGTCGAAGGTATACCGTAAGGGTATTTTGTTAATTTCGTTAGAACCAAGTCCTATGTGATTACAGTGATATTTTCGTGTCTAAGGAACACATTAAGAATAAGTTCGTCATTTTAGATTGTTATTGAGCTTTAGGAAGTTTTATAAATATTTTCAATAAAATATAAAAATTTTTTTTTAGAAAATTAAGGCAATGTCTCTAAGTTAAAATAATACGTAGAATTTCTCCCAAAATATGAGAGAGGTTCTATGAATTATTTTAATATCGAGATATCATTTTCAAAATGGAAATCGAAATTTTATAAATTTTGAAAAAAATAATAATAAAACCTTTCGCATTTCTATGACCCTCCACTAGGGTGCAAAAGATATTTTTAATTTTAAAACCTTTTGTGTTCATTTGGTTTTCCGTTGGGATACAAAGGAGAATAATAAAAAGCTTTCGTGTTCCACTAGTCTTCCGATGGAGTGCGTAAGAGATTTTGACTTTCAAAATTCTAAAAACCCATCTTCCTAACACAAAAGAATAAATTTCTTTTAAAATTATTATTTCAGGAATCTATATTGAAATGCCATACGTTGAAATCGAATAAAAGTTAAGATTCAAGTTAACACATAATTAATAAGGTACTGATTTTTAGGCATCATGAGAGGGTCGATCCTTAATTGTGATTGTAACCAACTCTCGAACCCTTTTATATGATCTTTGGTATGATCATGGGCCTTGGAGTTTGTATTCTAAGGTTTCGTAACCCTCAAATACAAGCTCCGATAGGTAACCAATCTCATCCAACCCAAATAGATTAGTGGCGACTTCAAAAAAATAATCATTTCATAATGACTATTTAAGGTTAAGTAGAGTGAGCGATTCATCTCGACCATCCGGTCCCTAAAATAAGAAATATCAATAATGAGATGGCCAATTGAAATAAGAGAATATAAAATAGTGATAAATTTAACAAATATAAAAGCAAAGACCATTTAAGTCAGGCTTGGTTAGGATTCATATATGGGCCACGTTGCGACAGCTTGGCAACTCCACTGGGGATAGATTAGAGAGTCAAGCCTAAAATTAATTACATGTTAACAAAATTTTGATTAATTTGGTTTTAACCGGTATTTAACTATAATTCCCAATATTTTAATTTTTTTATTTATATGGATATTTGGATATATTATTGTTCATATTTTTCACTAATACTCTTGTTCCCTTTGCATCATTATTTCTAAGAGAATTTAGGATATGGTTTTTATTATTTTTGAAAGTGTCAAGTCGTAAAAGATAAGTTGTTCCCCTAAACATACTACGCAGATGCAAATGCATTAGATTCTCTTCCATATAATGGAGGAGGCATAGGTACCCAATATTTTAGGAGAGGGTGAAGTAGCTCTTTCTTTTGAGGTGTTAGCCTTTGTCTAGGCCAGTGAAAAGCCTACAGGGTGTAAATTCCTACTCTTGTCCGAGGTGTTAGCCTCATTATGGGCATGGAAGATACTCCTACTTGAACTGAATCCTTTTCGACATAAACGCACGATGGGTAAGGATTAGGGTAATTCATTAGTTCTTTCTGAACTCGAGGAACAATTTGAGAACCTATTTAGATGTCTAACCTAAACCTCATGTAATGAACCGTAAGGACCTTACCTAGTTAGAGCCATACCGGTTCTAAAGGATACCAAATTAGGTGCACAGGGGGGAACACGTCTAACCCTATACTTTTATAATTTGATTTTCTTGATTTGATACACATATGTTGTGTTATTTTGATACATTTTATTTCTCATATTAATTTGTTAAATTATGAAAAAAATTTCTTAGTCTTTGGTATGATATCCATAGTCCATGGAACTTGTAAATTCATTCATGCATCTACAAAGTTCACATTCTTATATGTTCATGCATTCATAATTTTTGTAATGTACTAATCCGTTTCATTTATTATATTTTAAGGATCAAGACATGGGTGATGATTTAGAGGCAAGGGTCTGCACGTCAGAGTTCATCTAAGAAGAGTTCAATCAGGACATTCGGGGAACAAAAAATCTGTTTAATAGACTGATAAAAATGGTTGAGGGTTTATATGGGATAAAAAAAGAAAAAAAGAAAAGATCACGTTATTGGAAGTATTAGAGTACAAAGGCAATGAAATGACTTCGAAGATAATTTTTTGGGCTACTTGCTGAATTTTGTAAATATAAGGGTTAAAAAATGATTAAAAAAAATGAATTAGTAGGTTTGCAAAAATCCCTTAGAAACACTAATATAGTTAGGAAAATGTAGTGCTTGCAAGATTAATTCTTTTTGTTACTTTGCTTTTGAATCTTGTAAATATAGCTATGTATGCCCACAGTCAGTGGATAAGTTAGAGAATTATGGTTCATGAAACAATATTTGATTTTTTGGATTCCTGCCTCTGCAATAATCTTTATAACTGGTTCTTAGTTAATTTTGTGACATCTAATCTATTTCATTAAATGCTACCCCCTTTAATCCATTATTTATTCACTCATTCATGCATTCGTTCATTCATTTACTCATTTTTTATGTAATTTTTCCATTCATTGACAATCATACTAGGGTGTCAATAAAGATTAATACTATCAAGACACATACATATTCATGCAAATTGATTTAAGTTTTTTGTATTTCAAGGTAAAATAACAAATTACTAAATGGAAGATACCATACAACAAGAAGAAAAATGCAAGCACAAATTTTAAGTTCAATGGAACCACTCAAAGGAAACCAGTTTACTAACAGTTAAAAGGTATTACCAACACTTCTGCCAGGGATCCAAAAAAGTTTAAGCTGAAAGGCAACCACTTTATGATGTTCAGTATATGGAAGCTGGTCCCATAATACACATACATGCTAACCAAGGGGCAATAGGTAGCATATGTGGGACGAGAAAGTAATTCTATCATAGCCAACAAGACCCTAAGAAGTCAAGAAAATAAGGAAATCCATTTGGACGATGTCCTCGACCCTAGCTTTTCATTGTTTAGCAACTTCAATAGAATCATATTATCTTTACCATTCCAACAAAACTTGGAAAACTCCCTACCCAAGGTGCTATAATTCGAGCACCAGGTTACAACCTTTTTTGTCTAAAGATTCCATCAACCTATGCATGCTGTTCAATGTGAAGATAATTCAAAGTATCAGCATGGTCAGTAGGAGATCACAGGCTGCTGTAAATTCCAACTTGAATTACTTGGATGATTCTTTGCCATACAATGAGCTTTTGGTTTCATCTTTTCTATTAAAGAATCTAGTAAAGAATCAAGTCTCATATAATGGCTGTGCTCATGGCATGATTGAGATGATAGGAAATAACTACACATCTTATGGAATTTTCAAGCTTGAGAACTTAGAGTTTGATACACTTTTGATGTTCCACTAGCTGATTTACAACTTGGCCTTCAAGGATGTCAATCTAGCAAAATTTTGAAGTTTGAGGACGTTTATCAATGATGATTGGTCTAAAGGTCATCGACCTTTTGGTAGTATGCCAATCATGGGCAATTTCTATCTTAACTTCAAAATTTTGTACATTTCTTATGAAATGAATTTTGATTTGTAAATAGTATGCATACTTTACTAACCATAAATTTTGTTCATGATGATTTCCAATATTTAGGATAATGAGAAAATTTTGGAAAATTTTTCTTTGATATGTGATCGCTATCAGTTTGAGTTCTCTTAGAAAGGTCCTTTACTTCTACAAATAATTCTCCCAAACATTCAGTTATAGACTTTTCATCACTATAGACTTTCCACACCTAAATTTTTTTTCTATGGATTTTTTAAAGGTCGAACAAATAGGTTATGCTCCTAAAAGATTCAGATATTGATAGTTTGACCTGTGTTAAAATAATGATAGTAATTTGAGATTTCCCTTATTTTGATAATCTTTTGCCATAATTTTTATGACAGTCTTTCAAATCCTTAATTTAGGAAGAATGAGAATGAACATAAGTCAAAATCTCCTTTTCTTTTCGAACAAAACCTTTTCAAACTAATTTTTGATACATAAGATATAAGATCTGAGATCTATTCCAAGCCAACCTGATTTTCTTTCTTAGAAGCTCAACCAGTCGTTGGTGGTTATGAAGCCAATCATATTGAAGGGCATATCTTAAGCCTTTATTGAGTGCAACATCCTGCTATTGAAGTATTCAAAATGATTTTGAAAAAAAATAACCTTTTTTTTCTAGTGAAATGCTTGACCAGTTCAAATGGTTATGTTTGAAATGAAAAATGGCCTTCTTTCTCTATCTTCTATCTTTTCTTAAATATAGAAAATTATTTTTTTTGCAGTCCCTTTTGAGCCTGATTGTTTATTTTCTTTCTCAAACCCTAATCAAAGATCACCCTCCACACTGGGAGGCAAGTGAACCAAAACTTTAAGATTAGAAGGGGCAAATTCCATTATAAAGTTATGAGAAGAACAAATCAGACGTTATGAAGTAAATTTTGAAGAAAGAAAAAAGTTTGCATTTCAAGTTCAAATATTCCAAGTGAAGAATGAAGAAAATTTCAAGTTCTTTCAGAATAAAGAATGATGAAAGTTTTGAAAAAAAGAAAAAAGACAAATGAAGAAAAATGAAGAAAACAAAAGTTGTTGAAGAAAAAAGATTTGTTCATCTTGAAAGACATGCCGAAATTAACTCTTTCTGAAAAAAACTGATCCTTGATTCAATTACCCTTAAACACTTTATTTGGGTTTATTTATCTTTTTCTCTCTAAACCCTGAACCATGGCCTAAATTACCAAAAGGTCCATTTTGATCAGACATAACTATCTAGGTTATCGGGCTGTTCCTAAAAAGCTTTTTAAAATTTTATCTTTTTAAATGATTTTTGAGTCTTTAATAATATGATGACGCAGGCTTAAAGGCCTAAGAATTATTCCTAAATCAACAAAGATAGTCACCAATCAGAGAGAACCCATCATCATTCAGAAATAACCCCAAACCTTTAAAAATTCATGGCCTCAACAGAAGGTTGAGTCAAATGCCCTGACATTGTTTCATTTCCAAATAACCTTTTAGAACTTTGTACCTAACCTTGAAAATTGATGCTTACCAAAAGCCTTTCAGATCAATCCTTTGAGTCTTAGTGTTTGCTAGCATTAGTTTAACACCTGTTAGGGTATTGTATTTGAAGATTAAAAAGATGTTATAACTTGATTGTTTGTCTTTCAAGGAATTCTTTAAACAAACATCCACCTGAATTTGGTATTGGCAAACCTCGACTTGTCATATCAATTTCTTTAAGACAAATTTTAGTAGTGTTACCTATTTATGCCTCTAAATTCATTTCTTTATCTTATTCAAAGAAGTTTGGAATGGTGATTATCCATCATAAGAAAGTTTTAAGATCATGATGATAACATATCCATTATCCTTGATATTGGAAAATCTGTGGTTGAAATTATTTTGGAATTTTCATAGATTTTGATCAATTTTTTCCCAAGGTCAGAATAAGAAAGTGCTTTCATTCCATAAATCCTTAAATTTTGATGAAATATGATGCTTTTCATGATTTCGTAGAAGTAAGCAAATATGCCTTGAGTAGATATTTATCCAATTGTATAAGTTATATCATTAAATTAATGAACACTAATTTAATATTTAATATTTGATGACTTTTCAGGAAAGATTGAATGATTCTCTAAAGAAATCTATCACCTTATCACGCGACCCTATGGTAAGGTAGGTGAAAAAGGCTTTAAAGTAACTTCAATGGTGATATTCGAAGCATTCAAAAGTTTTCGTCAAGGAAAATGTTTTTAAAGCTTCAATGGTGACATTCGAAGCATCCAAAAATATGTTTTTGATACTTCAATGATGATATTCGAAGCATTTAAAAGAGTTTTTATCACCCTTTCATGCAATCCTATGGCAAGGTAGGTGGAGTGGGATTTGAGTCAAGTAAGTCCTTCATCTTGATATTTGATCAAGTCTCAAATGTTACACCAACCTTTTTATCCCTGTTGACTTGTCGACTTTGTCCCAGTCAACCTTGTTATCCATGTTGGCTTGTTAGATTTGTCCTAGTCAACCTTTTTCTCCTTGTTGACTTGTCGGGGCTTTATCCCAATCAACACTTTTATCCCTGTTAACTTGTTGACCTTATCCCGATCAACTTTTTCTCCCTATTGACTTGTCGACTTTGTCCCAGTTAACCCTTTTATCTCTCTCGACTTGTCTGCTTTGTCCCAATCAATCTTTTCTCCCTAATGACTTATCGTTTTTATCCCAATCAACCCCGTTAATCCTTTTTGACTTGTCAGCTTTATCGCAGTCAACCTTTTTTTTCCTTGTTCACTTGTTAGTTTTATCCCAGTCAACCCTTTTATCCTTGTTGACTTGTCAGTTTTGTTTTGGTCAACCTTTTTTCCCTGTTGACTTGTTAACTTTGTCTCGGTCAACCTTTTATCCCTGTTGACTTATCGATTTTGTCTCAATCAACCTTTTCTCCCTGTTAACTTGTCAGCTTTGTCTCATCAACTTTTTTTCGCTGTTGACTTGTCGACTTTTTCCCTATCAACCTTTTCTCTTTATTGACTTGTTGGCTTTGTCCCAGTCAACCCTTTTATCCTTGTTGACTTGTCAACTTTGTCCTAGTCAACCTTTTTTCTCTATTGACTTGTCGACTTTGTCCCAATCAACCATTTTATCCCTATTGACTTATCGACTTTGTCTCGGTTTCTCTCTATTGACTTGTCAGCTTTGTCCCAGTCACCCCTTTTATCCTTGTTGACTTATGGTTTTGTCCTGCTAACTTTTTCTTACTTAGGTTTTATCCTAGTCATCGTTTTAATTTAAGGTTTTTCTTTTGCGAGGATTAGCTTTTATGCTTATTATTAGTTTTGATTATTTTTCATACATCTTAACGACCTGAACGAAATCATGTCTATTTGATCTTTGCCCTATTCCTGATTCTTAGCAACGGTCAAAGAGGGGTAGCTGTAAACACCTGATTTCGTCCAGATCCCTTTTTTTCTTTTTTAATAATCTTGAATATCCGAGATTAAGGACTTAATGGCAACCCTCATTGGGAATGATCTTTTTCAGATGAATCAAACATTCTTAAAACCTTTTTATTCATAGTTAAATGGCCGCAAGTTCACGTGATAAAAAAAAGAATCACACTTTGATCTCTAATTTCAGATATATATGGCGAATATTTAAGAGAAAAATCATTTTTTTATCTTTCCTTGTAAAAATTCTGAGAATTTGTTTTTGCAGACGATATTGCAGTCAAATTTTCCATTTTTAGAAATTTTTAGAGATGAAAAACTTAGAAGTTGACCATCGTATAATTATACCGATACCTATATGGTATTTATGCCGATACAAACTCTGAAAAATAAAAAATATTCAAGAAAAAATTCATATTGGCATTTTATACTATAAGGAGTCAGGTTGTCCATTTTTGTGACTAATTTTAAATTTTTCATAGTATTGCAAGTTTTATACTCGTAAAATTGTTTCTGATAACATTGTTTTAGATTCTGGATTCTCATCTTTACTATTTTGTAAATTAGTATTTTGGATAATAGGTTTTATTTAATTCATTTTTATATAAATTTTAATGGATTCTTTGAAATTTTCTTAATTTTGAAATAAGAGCTTTCCTTTATTTGTAAAATTTTATGGTAAAATTTTTTAAGTTTTCAACTTCAAAATTCTTTAAAAATTTTCATTTAATTATCATTAAATCAGTTTTTCCAAAGTTCATTTTATTTTAAAAGTTTTACATTTTCTTTCAGTTTTCAAAATACAGAGTTTTCTAATCGATAAATTTTTTTGAGAAGATTTTTCTTAGTTTATAATTTTTAAAATTCTTTAAATATTATTATTTAATTCATATTAAATCAGTTTTAAAAAATTCAATTTATTTTATGAGTTTTAAAATTTTTCCTGTTACCAAAATACAGAGTTTCTACTTCGTAAATTTCTTCAGTAGGATTTTTTGGAGTTATAATTTTTAAAATTCTTTAAATATTATTTTTTTAATCCCTATTAATTCAGTTTGTAAAAAATCAATTTATTTTATGAGTTTTGTCTTTTTTACATATAACAATTTTTCTCCATAAAAGTTTTTCTTGTAAAATTTTACGAGTTTGGTATTTTAAAATTTTTTTCTTTCTTTTTTTTGTACATAAAAATTATCTTTAGTATTAGATTGAATTAAATTGATCATTTTGAAATTTTATTTAAAAACATAATTTTTAATTTTTATAATTAAATATTCTTAAGTAATTTTTACGGTATAATTTTACATATTATATACAAATATCACTCAAAATATCTCTGGAAATCAATGATGTCATGTTTGACATCACTCTAAGATAACAAGGGTATGGGCTTATGACACAATATATATTATTTTCTAACCTAACAAGTTAACTTAACATTAAAAAAAAGATAAAAAAGGCTGGCCAATCAGCCAAGAAGAAAAAGGAAGACTTCTTGCCATCCCTCCCATCTTGAAAAACCATGGGAGAAGTTTCATAAATTGCTAAGGAATTCCATGGCCAAATTTAAATGTTTTTCTTAAAATTTCTCATGGGTTTTAAGTTTTCAAGCCTTTCAAGGTAATTTCATGTAGAAATCTTCTTAAAATGGATGTTAACACTACTTTCTTAAATGGAGAATTAGATGAAGAAATCTATATGGAAAAACCTAAAGGGTTTATAGTTCCATGTCAGGAAAGAAAGGTGTGTAGGCTTGTTAAATGATTATGTGGTTTAAAGCAAGCACTGAAACAATGGCATCAAAAATTTGACAAAACAATGTTGCCAAATGGGTTTCGCATTAATGAATGCGATAAGTGTGTATGCATAAAGTATACCGATAAGGGGTATGTCATTGTTTGTCTATATGTAGATGATATGTTGATCATAGGCAGTACTGATGAGATCATTAGAGCTACCAAATCATGGTTAACCAGTAAGTTTGATATGAAAGACATGGGTGTAACAGATGTGATTTTAGGAATTAAAATTTCTAAATCACAAGACGGCTTGGCATTAACTCAAGATCATTATGTGAACAAGATCCTTGAGAGGTTTAATAAGAATGATATCAATATTACTAAAACACCCGTAGATGTAAATTTACATCTAAGGAAGAATACTAGTGACGCAATATCTCTGGTTGAGTATTCGCACATAATTGGTAGCTTAATGTATCTGATGAACTGTACAAGACCGCACATAGCCTATTCAGTAAGCAAACTGAGTAGATTTACGAGTAATATGGGACAAGATCACTGGAAAGTGATCGTGAGAGTACTCAGATATCTGAGATACACATCGAATTATGGACTGCACTATACGAGATATCCGGATATACTAGAAGGATATAGCGATGCAAATTGGATATTGAATACTAAAAACTCAAAATCCACTAGTGGATTTGTCTTTACTATTGGAGAAGCTGTAGTGTCTTGGAAATCTTCTAAACAAACATGCATAGCTAGATCCACGATGGAATATGAGTTTATTGCTTTAGATAGAGCGGAGAAGAGGTAGAGTGGCTTCGAAATTTTTAGAAGATATTCCATGTTGGCCGAAACCTATGCCGGCAATATGTATACATTGTGATAGCCAATCTATAATTGGTAGGGACCAAAGTTATTTGTATAATGGTAAGTCTCGACATGTTCATTGAAGACACAATACCGTGAAACAATTGCTCTCAAATGGGATTATCTCTATTGATTACATGAAATCAAAGGATAATATCGCGAATTCGCTTACGGAAGGTTTAAAGAGAGTGCAAGTTTGTAAATCATCGAGGGGAATGAGACTTAAGCCTATAAATTAAAAGTTACATAATGGCAACCCTACCTTGTTGACAGGAGATCTCAAGATCTAGGTTCAAAGGGACAACTGAATTATGTTAACTTAGTGAAAACACTAAAAAAGTTGAACACTCTTACCCATTCCTATGGTGAATCAATGCTGCCTGCAAAGGTGTTAGGCTAAGCCATGCTTTTAATGATTCTTATAGCTTGATAAAATCAAGGGACTATTGCAGGATACTCTTGATAAGAAATCAGTGTGAAACGTGGTCATTTTTATGAGAATTGATAAGGCTAAACTCTCTAGAGCCCTTTCTAAAACCAGGACGTGTTTGGGGCCAAAATGAACACAATCGTGAGAACTGTGGGTGTTCGAAGAGGGATTGTGTGACACCTATTGTCTTGGTTTACAATAAAGGCTGAATAGTTCAAGACATCAATTTCACTAGTTAGCCGAGTAAATCCGATAGTTGTTGCTACGGAAGGTTCAAGGCCAAATGCTACTTATCCTGATGCAATAACTATTCAAGTTATTCTCTCTCATATTCTGAGTCAATTTGTGATCTTATTCGGACAATTTCCATTCATGTGGGGGGATTGTTGGATATCAATAAGGATAATTTATGTGTATACACGTGCACAAATATGATGCATGATTGATATCCGAGATAAATGAGAAATTGTTCTCATAATACCCACTTAAAGAGAAAGAGAATCTAGTTTGGATAAAATATTCTGTTTGAATTTCAAATTGTTATCTAAACTTTAAATTTTGATATTATCTAAATTTTCAGAATCTAAATTTAAAATTTGAAAAAGATTTTATCCTTTTTAAATCTTATTAGGTTATGTTTTAACACGTATAAATAGGTGTCAAAATAGAAAAGAAAAAACACACTAAAATCATCTTCCTTTTCTCTACTCCTTTCTATTCCTCTAGTCATCCGAGAAAGAATTTCATCACCTTTGGTTCGTAGTGTTGCGCTTGTTAGTGCTAACAATCGCAACGTGATCGAAGAGGCCTAGGAGACGTGTTGCAAATACTATCGAGCACACTGGTGACAAGCAATAAATGTCTTAAAGTCAGATGTTTAACCTCGACTCAGTCAAGTAACATATGATATTTTAGATTTTTGATAACACGTATATTTATTCCATAAGTTTTTGATTAGATTATTTAATTTATTTGAGTATCGTCTTAACCATTTATTCATTTTGTAGTAATTCAAAGCTAACATATATTTTGCAATCCTAGAAAGCTCTCACCCTCACCTTGCTTCCCCCATGAGATTTCCTACCTTCAGTTTCAGTTGGTCTATAACCCCCGTAGCATCTCCTTCAAGAAATTACGAGGAAAAATTGCTTAACCGATTGCTTTAACCATTGCTAAAAATATGCATATTATATTTATCGAACTTTATAGTCAAAAAAGGAAAAGTATGGTATAAATCACCAAAATTTAATGCAATTCTAAATTGTTTTTCTCTCACAAAAATAGTGCAACTAACATATGTTAACCAAACCCATAATATGGGAATACGAATGTTCATTTATTTCATACTAATGAAAGTTATTTTAATTTTGCTTTCTTATATTTGTTTTCTCTCTCAATATTTCCATCAGACATACATTCTGTTTTCGTTGAATATTATATATATAAACCCTCATAAACCAAGGCAAGAAGAATTACCTATTACTAAGAAATTGATATAGTAACAGTCATTTATTCAAATTTATTATTAAATGAAAGTTTCTAATCGTTTCTTGAGGCCTTTGCTTTTTGAAATACAAAATTTCTTATATAAAAAAATCTTTTAAAATTGGACACCCTGTATATCAGAAAACTAAAATATATAAATAAGTTGTACATCTTCATTCATTTTACCTTTTTATTTTTAGAAGATCAATGTGTTACCAACCATTAAAAACATGAAATTTATGAACTAATGTCTGATCAAATAAAAGAAAAAACAAAGCAACAAATTATAAAAGGTTCCTTGAAATAACAAAATAGCAACCCTAAAATTAAAAAAAATAATAAAAAAAAAACAAAGGAAAACCCACTCTTTATTAATTTAGGATAATATAAAGATCATATAAAAGAAAAGACAAGAAAAGACAATTAGTTATGATCACACCAACATTTTTTTTTCATATGAAATTTATAAGAAAAAGAAATTCAAACTCTGAAAACGTATGAAAGTTCAGCTCTACGATATTTTATTCAAAAGAACTTTAATGTATACATTTTGGTGGTTATCTCTACATGCAACTCTTTACTCATGGAGCTGGCTGCTTCTAGATATTTATTTGCGTTCACCTAACTTCATGACTAAAGATGCAAAATGCACATGCTGATGCGAATGGAAATATTATATGAATCATGGGTTCATATATTCCGCCACATCAAAAGAACAGTGATCATTGGATTTTTATTCAATTCATCAAACACTCAAAATAAACAAATAAACTGAATTGAAAAGAGCTATTTTGAAAATTAAGAATCTAACCAAATAACTAAAATCAAATTAAAATTGAAAGTTTCCTCAAAATTATTTCAGAGAAGTCAAGACACTAAGAAAAGCTCGTATTTTTTGAAATAAACACTGAATTGATATTTATATATAATTGTAAAAAGAAAAGGGTATATGAAATAAGTAATGCAATAACAGAAGGGGGAATAAATCATAAATCAATTTAAAAAACTAACCCATTGTGCAGAAACCAGAATTTAAATCAAGAAAAAAAAATATGCTTTGCGAAAACCTCAGAGAAGTTAGAATCAAAATGAAACGAAAAGCAACTGAAAATTGAAAATAAAAGCAGCACAGCCATTCGTGATTTAGAAAATGGACACATTTTGAATAAAGAGAGTAACGGAAACTAGTAAGATTAAAGGAAAAAATCACGGATATCGTAACTAATATGTAATTAAATAATCACATTTAAGAAAGCATCAGATACCAATTCAATACTCGAAATGGAACATAAAAGTAACGGGGAAAATCTGTATGAAAATTAATTGGTTGAAATCTTGAAAAGGAATAAATTGAGAAACATGCAAAATTAATTGTAGACTTAAATATAGGAATTAATTTCAGCTTTATTATTGAATAATGATTAGGAATAATTTTGTTTAATTAAGTTTAGATGTCAAGTAACGATGCTTTATTTAAATTACAATAATTTTGATAAAAACCTCTAAAATAATAATAATAATAAGTAATTGGGATAAAAAAACTGTCGAGTGACGGATATTTTATTTAAATCACAATAATCTTGATAAAAAAACCTTTTAATATTAGGTAATTTGGAGAAACAACCCCATAAATATTCTCTATATCAATTTAATTTAAAATCTCTAAAAAGGAATTCACTTGTAAATACCTATTTTGCCCTTATTTATTTTAATATGGAGCTGAAAATATATTATATATTGATGTTGATTATTTGCTATTTAAATCAAATTAAATCCACCAATAGCGTGAACTTTATTCTAAAAACATAGACATATTGATTTAAAGGTGATAGATATTTAATATATTTCAATTCAAATCTTAATATTTGTGATTATTTAAAAAAAAGAAAGTAATAACATTATTCTAGGGCGAAAGCCACAACATTAATTATCCTAATAATCCGGTTGAACTCTGTCCTCATCCTTGTTGAATCCGTTCATGTGCCACTAACTAAAACAGAAGCTATTCAGGTAAGCTGGGTCATGTCCTGATAGTTTAACAGTAAAAGCTTTTCGACCAAAAGAAAGCAAAAGAAAATAAAAAAAAAAAGGGCTTTTGTTCTATAACTAAGTGAGAAAACTAAGTCATATTTCTTTCAATGGATAGATAATCCAAGTCTTTAAACTTAAGAATACTATAGGTTGATTTAACACTTCGTATTGGAAATGCCAATAGTACTCGGATGCAGACTCCATCCATTTTATAGCACAATTGAGCTTTTAAGATTCTCATGTATCTTCATTTAGATTAGGAAATAATCACTTTAAAATAAAAATAAATAAAGTCGTATCGATTTTCGATAAGCATGTCTTTGTCACAATACGTTGGTAAACATACAGAGAATGGTCTTTAATAGAAAGATAAAAGAACAGAGTTAAAGCCTAAATCACTCCACCTCCTACCATTATTATTCTTATTCTTATTATTATTATTATTATTATTTTGGTGCATAACTCCTACCATTATTTTATTTCACGTGGATTCTACAATCCATCAATATAAGCCACCTAGTGCTTCTTGGCATGGCGTTGGCAAAATGCCTTTATCCTGGCTAGTCCTTCTTCGAGACAAGAAGGCTCAACAGCAAAAGTAATGCGGAGCCAGTTCTTCAATCCCACTGCCACCCCTGAAATATTTCTTGTTTGTTAGACTTGAAGTCTCACAAGTTAAATAAGCTAGCAACCTTAGCATTCAAAAGAACATAATAACTTCCTTCATAAGTGTGCATATCGATGATTTGACATAACTGAAAATATTCCTGGACCAAGTGCAAAAGTAGTTGTGGGAAAGCATCAAATTTCAAATTTAATGATGTAAACACTACAAATAACATTTGCCAAAAATCAGGCTCATCAAAGACAAAAACGGCACAATAATGTTCCATGAAGAAGCAGAAGCTGTCAAGCATAAGCAAAAGGGCGATTGTGCAGAGGCATCAAATTTCAAAATCTAACAAGTAAAATAAAAAATTAAAAATTAAAAAAATAAAAAAAATAAAAACTCAGAAGGGGGCAAGGACTAAAATTACATTAGAAATCAGTGTCAAACCCCAAGTATCATATTTACTCGATGCCTGCAAGGCTGCAATATTAATTAGCCTGTCGGTGCTTTTGATATTTTTATTTTATAAATTATTGAAATATGCATGGCTCTTGGAGAAAAAGGTGAAAGTAAATCTGCAAATCACAGATCTGTCCCAACGCTGACAAATTGTGGATATACTGTGACTGAGTGTGTGTATGCCACTAGAAGGCAGCTACCCTGAATAGGTTTTAACTCTAAATGAATGCTATAAATAGTTCAAGAATACTAAACCCAAATAGGTTTCAAGCCTGAATAGGTTTTAACTCTAATCATTCGCCAGTCTCAGAAATCAAAATAGTCCAAGAAATACCAATCATAACCAAGCTAGGAAACCTACATGATGTTTACAGCATAAAATATTTAATGGAGCATATAATTCCTTCACTATTAAGAATACCTCTTTGATTAACCAAACCTGATGACTCATTTTCCTTTCCTTTTCTATGTTTCTTCTTTTTCATCCTAGGAGGTATAAGAAGGTTCTTTGTGTAGGCAAAATATTGCAAATCAATAAAACAAGATGTTGTGTGAGACAGCAGAGAAGAACAAGTAGATATAAGCAAGCGGTGGTCATTAACCGCTGAAGGTGGCTAGGGATGATGAAAAGTATGTTTGCCCAAGTAATTCAGAAAGATATTTGTCGAGAGATTCTTGAAAGTCAAATTCTACCAGATTGCCAGAATATCCAAATGAAGTTTTTGGATCTCGATTTATAATCCCACTAAGAGAATTTACAAATGAAAGTAGAAAATTATCAAGATTCCCACCACTAAATGTGACAAAAAATACAGGTAGTGGGAGAAGTGAAATTTATTTGGAAATTATGAAGAATATTTTAGTCGCAAGCAGTGATAATTGGTTACATGATAGCACAGTTACGAGTGTGCCACCTGTGCAAAGGAAAAATGCAATTGTGTTCTAAAGAAAACTTAAGAAGAAGACTGCTTAACAATCTTCATATTTGAGCCTCCAGAACATGCTCTCTACGACATTTTAAAAGTGGAGTAAACCCAAGAATCTACCCATTCATTTCTGGGTCAGCTCCACAGTTCTTCAAGTAGCGATACAGCTTTGCTAGCTGTTTCAAATGATCATGTAGTGTTTTTCCTATGAATCGTCAGCAAGCAGTGCCGAGCTGCACTACCAAACCAGCTGTGCCAAGCCACCCTGCCAGACACGCAATGCCGAGCTGCACTGCCAGGCAATTTGTGACCGGCTGTCCCGCCAGGAAAGCTATGCCAAGTTGTGCTGCTCCAGGGAGAGCGCTGCTCCAAGGCGCACTGCTCTAGAGAGCACAACTTGAGGATGCACTGCTCCAAGGCTCTCTCCTGGCAGTAAGCTGTGTCAGGTTTTGTTGTCAGTGTGCTCTACCAAGCTGCATTGTCAGCAAGCTCTATCAAGCTATGCTGCCAGCTAACTCTGCCAAGCTACTTTGCTAGCAAACAAGTTCTACTCTATACAAAATATATATTCGTGACTAAAGCCAAGCATCTAAAGAGGCATGAAGGTTCACAAAAGTTTCGTTAATGAACTTGAGAAGTCAGATAAAATTCACGTCTTACCTGGTAGAACAATGACTGATTCTTCTTTAGCTAACTTCAGGCAGAACTCCATATCATCACTAATGTCTTCCAGCATTGGTAGATTCAGCTTAACCTGCAATAAAAGCTGATAACTAAGAACGCTATTTCAATTTCTCTAGCATAGATCCCAAGTTAATTCCCTTACCATTACAGACATCGACCCTTCTGGTTTCTTTGGGCAAGTTATGCAGGGTATCTCCTTAACACTAGAATAACATATATCTGCAGCTTCTCTTAGCATGCGGTTAATCTTCGAAAAAAAATCCCTTTTTGTATTCGAAAGGATTTGAGGAACTGCTGCCTGATTCACGAAACCATTTTACATGTACTCGTCAATAGGTTGGCTGGAATACATAATGATTCAAAGTGAAACATGATATTGACAGATTTGAAATTTATAATATAGAGTACGAAAATAGTCATTGGCAGATAATTTTATGCCTTTATTCGCCTTTTTTTCATTATATAGTGAGTCAATTCTAATTAAATTGCAAAGCAATCATGTTTTACTGCTTTTTGACTACCAGCGCCTTTCAACAAAAGTGTATACGATATGGCAAAGTAGAACTAATTATTAACTAAAATTTAGATTAATGCACTAATAAATTTCTTCCTGGAAATTTAAAATCTGCAAATTAGGTGAATTTCGTGTTTCTTATGAGCTGATAAGAAAAGGGTATTCTTATTAAAAAAAAAAAAAAAGAAAAGAAAGGCTCTCTTGCCCACTTTGACTGCATTAGAAATGCAAATACCCCTTTCAGGGGGGCTCTAACCATATCCTCCTGGCTTTTGGAAAATATATTGCATTGAATCACAAACCTGAATAAATGTAGCTGGATCAGAGGAGATATTAAGGAATCCAGTAATTGATTCAATTATCTGACAAGAACCGATGACATTATCAGTACAGTGTTATTTGCTTGAAATCTGCATATAGCTTCTGTAACTAAAAATCATATATGCAACATAGAAAATGGAGAAAGAGAAAATAGTTAGAGGCCAACCCCAGATTTTCGAAGAATGCCATTTGGATCACTTGTCACAAGCCAACCAATGCGCCAACCAGGAACAATCCATCTCTTTGATATTGATCCAAGGGTGAGAATAGGCACAGTTGACCCAAACGCTCGCACTGGCACATAGGGAGTGCTTCCAAATGCTAGATTGTCATAAGCTTCATCACCAATCACGAGAATCCCCAGGTTTCTAGCTGTCTCAGCAACCTACCTTTCAAAAAACCAGTTATCAATATTTCTTTCAAGAAGGTCAACAAATTGTGCCTGAAATCAAAATTTAAATTGCCAAGTAGATTCAAGCACCAGCTTCTCCTTGTTGTCTATCTATGTGACAAGCTATAAAGATAAAAAGATACAACAGCACAAAATACACTAGCTTAAGCATTCTCAACCATCCTCGAGCGTGGTTTAACGAACCTCTTTTAATTGTTCATAGCTGAAGACATTTCCACAAGGATTTCCCGGGTTTATAATAACCATAGCAACAGTATTGTCATCTGCAAGAGTCTCAATAGCATTGAGATCAACTGCCCAATCCTTTTCAGGGAGAAGGTCAAAATGGCGGACCTCAAGACTGTTATAGGCAGCACAAGCTTCATAGTATGGGTAGCCTGGTCTGGGAAGCAAAATGTTGGCACCAGGGCGAGCAAGGACTGCTAAGGCAATTTCTATTGCTTGAGTACATCCGACTGTAAGGTAAACATCATCTGGTGATAATTTGTATGGAAGATCACGGCTAAGATAATCCGCGATAGCCCTGTTAGAATTCATTTTAGATAAATAGGAAATGCTAGTCAAGAAAAAGTAGAAATATCCCGAACTAAAACTATAAAATTGATTAATAACAGGAGTGAACAAGATTATAAACGCTACAAAGTTGAGAATTATTGCTCCCAACATTAAAAAATTTTAACATACTAAAAGCATTCGGTAATAATGTCTCATTTAGCACTATTATAAATTGTGTGTGCATATATATATATATATATGTATTTACAACTTTACCTACTCTTTATGTTAGATCAAGTTAAATTAAATGATCAATTATCTCAAAAACTTAACTTCATAAGAAAGGACTTAACTATTGCATTTGACTTTCGACACCCCCTCAAATGTAAATTAGATGAATGATTAAATGAGTTGGAGATACCCCAAGTATAGAAGAAAGGTACAAAATAAAACAAATTAGAGGGGTGACATGCAATTCGATGAATGATAAAAAAAAGGATGAATAATTATTAAAAAAGGAAAAACGATCAATAAAACATGGATGAATAATTATTAAGAAAGAAAAAATATCAGAATTCAAATTTGAAAACTTCGGCACAAATTGGGCAAACCAAATATCATAAAAACGTATTTATATTTAAATTACAGCTCGTTATATGCAATCTAATGCTAGTTTACAACAATCTCTTTATAACAGTTTCAGAGGCTTAAGTTGCTAAAGTACCTAAAGTTAACTTGCTTATAGTGAGGAAAAGAAAAAAAGAATAAAGAAGGTCCAAAAAAATGTAGATACGACAGCTACACCGAAGAGACCGAAAAAGAGCAGCCCAAAACGGCGGAGACAAATGAACAAAAAACGGCAATAAAGACAAAGCCAAACACACTAACCTCCTCGCCGGAAGAATACCAACAGTGGGTGCATAGCAGTTATATTTAGCCAATCGTAGGGAATCGATGATGGCATTTTCAGCTGCAACGGCGGTCCTGAAGCTTGGAAAATGAGAGGGGTCGCCATGACCTAGAGGAATGACGGGCCTGCTATCTTTTTTGTTGAGGCCTTCCATTAACATGTTAAGAACTCCGCGGACGGTAATGGCTGAGGCTGCGTTCAGCTCCGTCTGCCCTTCGAAACCCCATTTCTTTGATCTCTTCTCCATCATCATCCTCTTGCTATCTACATGCCTTCCAATGGAGCTCATGGTTGAGCAGCGGTGTTTCTGGGGGTTGAGCGCTCCAAACAGCCAAAATTTCATCTCAGGCTCCCAGGTACTGCGATTAAAAAGGTAAAATAGATTGGTGAATGCGGTTGGTAAAAGCGTAAAGGCGGCGGTTGATAAGGGTTCCAATATCCTAGTGTGGTGGCGTCACTAACTTGGTTGTGCACTGTGCATCACCGAATGAATTACTGACAAGCATAGTACTGCATTTCGCGGAAAGATAAATACTAGTTCTAATAAGAGGTGAAAAAAGAAAAGCCACCCGCAGAAATGAAAGCATCAAATGAGAACCCATGTACTACACAGTTAGAAGGTAAGTCAAGTTGGATTTATATTCTGTTAATATTATTTTAATTTATTCGTAAGTTAGATTCACAGTCTGTTAATATTATTTAAATTTATTAAATTTAATTTGATCTAAAATATGTATTTTAAATTTTATTTAATCTCATTTGTATTTGAAAATTGATGGTCATATTTTTTAATTTATATTTTAAAATATATATTTTTAAAATTATAATCTTTAATAATTTAATCTTTTTATTAAATATATTTTTAATATTTACATTATAATATTCATATATGAATTCTCACTATATGGAAAAAGCTTATTTTCAACAAAAAATTTCATCCGAAATAAACAAAAATCCATTGAAAAAGATTTTTTTTTATGAAAATTTCATCAAAAAAATGTCCTTATAAATGGAGTCGCTGATAATATTTATGTTGGCAATATCTTTTTCATTAAAAAAATATTATTTCTATCGATAATAAATATTTGTGATGAAATGTTTTTCTCACTAATAATTTTTAGCGACTGAAAATATTAGTCGAATATAATTTTTAACAACAGAATGCTATTTATTACTAATGGAAAATTATATCGCTCAAAATTATTTCTAACTAAATTTTTATTTTAAAAATCCATAAAAAAGTCTTTAGCGACAGAATTTTCTATCACTAATAATGCTTTTTAGTTTTTTAAATTTTTTATACTTTTATTTGATATTTACATGTTTCTAAATTAAATAATTAATTTTAAAATAAATATAAATTGCATTAAACATAATAAAGATATAAAATGTAAATATATAAAGAATAAATAAAATACAATTAAATAACTCCCGAATATATTAAAAATAAATAAAATTGTATGAACAAAGTTGTATAAGAAATACAAAAAGAAAATACATCACTATGGATGAAGAGGAGGGAACAATGGAAGGCTATTGCTAGAACCGATCGCTCATCCATTAAGGAGCCACTGAAGCACCTATAGGTTCTGGATCTATGCGATTATGAAATTTGTACGTTGTAGCAACAGTTGCTCCTATGTTGCCTACATCTACTACCACTATGAGAGAATTTGTTGCTCGTGATTCTCTTTTCATTGTGATATTGTGAACAAAACTTGTTGCATCTGACCATCAACATTGGTCAGATTGTCCATCTTCTCAAGTAGACAAGGATCCATCTTAGGTGGTTGTGTTGGCAATGATATTTATTGAGCAGTAGAAGGAGTGATCAATGTAACTCGCAACATTAGACAACACTGATCCCCCCATAGGCGAAAAACTTTGGCATGCCTTCAAACCTAGTTCCAGAACAAGGACGTGTGTCTAAGTTTTCTCCATACCTTTAATAGCTTGAGACCAATTTTGAGGGTAAAAATCAAGATACGCTAACAAACCATCCCCAAATCGCTGTTGTGAATTGCAACATAGCTTTTCTACAAAAGCAATGGAGAGTATTAATTAATAGTTAATACAAAATAATAGTAGTTATAAATTATAATAGTTTTATCACTCACACTGGCAACAAGATTTCTGTCGAGTAGTTTCTAATACCTTAGGCATGTTGGTGAGTCTGCGACTTCCAAAAATGTCAGCTCACACTATAACTATTCTGATTACAATGAAATAAAATTGATATTTCAAACTTGCTCATATAATATAATTAATTGTGAAATTATCATATAATAAAATTTTATAATTAGAAAGTAATTTAATTATTTACTTACTATCCTCTGCTGAGTCACCAAGAAAGGAACGGAGCCACCAATTTTTTTGGTGATGGAACATTCCTTCTATATCTACTGGTTTGCAGATGCCTTAATGGATTTTGCCTTCCAAGCGTCTGAACTCCTATGGTCAATAAGCTAGTCCCATATAGGGCTATGATCCAATCATATTAGTAACCTATGTAGTCTTCAACACGGGAGAATCGAAAGAAATTCAAAGCATTGTTGTGCTAAGTGTTTATCATATCCTTGAACTATTCCTTTTTAGTGGCCTCGAAAAATTGTAATGTTTGTTCTGCAAGCCAGTGCATTTACCCTACACTGAAAAAGTTATAATTAGTACATAAGAAACATCCATTATATTTTGAAATTTATTAAAATCTTAGCTATAAACTGGTTTTAATTAAAAGTTTACCTCAAACATAGTGAATATGTGGCCCTTTGTCACAGCTAGAATCTTCTTCCAAGTCGACCACGGTGCATTGTAATGTTGCCTAATCAATGTAGCAGTAGTGGTATTCATTGTCGGCTCAACGAAAGTCCTACAACAAAACCAAACAATTGTCATGATACAAAATTTAATCAAAATTAATTTATTATAACAAATTTATTATTAAACTTATGTGATTCTTAAAGTTGTAAGCCCAAAAGTTCTTTCTATGCTTATGTAGAGGGTTACTCACAAAGGCTAATAGCTTACTTCCTTTTAACATTTGAGACCTAATCCTACCATGGAGTTTGGTAAGAATATAATGAAAAATGCAAGTGCACGGTATGTATCGGAGAAACAATCAAAACTTTTTATTTACCCTTTATTACCATGCTTATCAAATTGATATTTATTCAAGAACAAGGCAATCCTTGATGATCACAAGAAAAAAATCTTGAAAAGTAAAAGATCAATACATAAAAATGAAAAGCGATTATTATTAAATAATGACCAAAATCGAAAAAACTAGGAACTAAGCAAGATAAGTCTAGTCGTAGGCCAAACTCTCTAAATTGGCCCCTAGTGGAGTCATTAAGCTAATAGCAATGCACCTCCCCTCTCGCGAAAAAATGCATGTGTGGCTTAAAACAATTTTCTTGAAAAAAAAGGGCCCTTTCGACTGGGACTTTTCTTTTATGATGTGATAGGAGCAAAAAAGTTTGAATTCTCCACTCCTGATCATAAGGAGGATCGTTAAATAAATCACTCATCCGACTACTCTTAGATGGCTATGACAAAGTGGCTAACGCTCGGAGTCACCACTAATTATTTGGGCTAGGCATGATTGGATGCCTATTAAAACTAATATTCCAAGTTATGAAACTTAAACATCAATTCCATGGTCTGTGTGGTCCAAAGATTCAATGGTTAGGTTTAAACCTTGTTTATGCACATATTAATATATTCCCTAAAGTCAATCAGATTGGATGAGGAACATAATAGTTAATAATGTAAACCAATCACTTATAATAGTGATTCAAGGTTTTCCTTCATGTTAGTTAGTAATGAGTTACGACAATGAGATCCCTATTCATCAAAGCCATGTTTTTAAAAACGTTTCTAGTTATCGTATTGTCAAGACAGGGCATTGATAATGCACAAAGACTAGTATAAGCTAAGCTTCTATGCATTTAATGCTTGCAATTCTTTAATCTAATAGAAGTAGAAGTACAAAGATTATTGCAATATGGCCTAGACACGAATCTTGACCAGCTCGACTTAAAAGGTTAGTGTAGCCCTCATCCCTATATATATATATATCAATATATATCATTATTATTTTTCCTTATTTTCATGTTTGGGGACTAAGTCATCACTCTTAATAGTCATTATAAGTCATCACTCTTAATAGTCATTACAAAATGACTATTTATTTTGGAGTCACCATCAATCTATTTGAGTTAGGTGAGATTAATCATTTACTGGAGTTCATATTTTAAGGGTTACGAAACCTTAAAAACAAACTTCAAGTTCTATGATTATACTAGAGATCATATAAAAGGGTTTGGGAGTCTATTACAATTATGAATAAGGAACGATCCCTCTTATGATGCTTGGTAATCAATACCTTATTAATCCTATGTTAACTTAAATTTGATATTTTTTATTTCGATATCCAGTATTTAATTATTATTCCCATATTTCAAAATTTCATAAAATAAATTTATTATTCCATATAAGAAAATTAGGTGTTTAATGTTTTTTTTCTTAAATCAAAATATCTTTCATGCCATTCTGGAAGACTAAAAGAACATGAAAGGTTTTATCATTCTCTTTCATACCTTTCTGGAGAGTAAAAAGAATACGAAAAGTTTTAAAAAAAATCAAAATGTCATTTGTACTCCACTGGAGAGTCAAATGAATACAAAAAGTTTTATTTTATGAAAATTTTAAAAAATTTGATTTTCATTTAAAAAAAATATTTCGTTATAAAAATAATTCGTAGAATCCTTCTCATATACTAGGAGAAATTTCATATACTTGTTTAAAATCAAAGACACTACCATAATCTTAAGAAAAATTAATTTTATAATAAATAATATTCATCTTAAGACTCGATTTTGACTATATGTACGAAACTAGGCTTAAAAGACTTAACATGGTCAATAAGACCAAAATGTCCTTTAGAGTGCCTTTGACATAAAAGCATCCTAGTAACCCTAAAAGACTCAGTTCTAAGTAAGATTACCAAAATACTTCTAGATATACCTTCGACATGAAAGTATCCTGATACCTCTAAAGGACTCGATGACATCATAAGTGAACGAACCTGTTCCTACTATAAACCTTTAACATATAAGTATCTCGGTGATCACCTAAGACTTGGTTCTAAGAAAAATCACTAAAATACCTTTAAGGTTTACCTTCAACGTACAAGTATCTTAATGCCTTAAAAGACTAAAAAATAACATAAAATGACAATTATACCCTTCATGGGTAGAGGTGGCAATTGGGCGGGTTTGGGCGGGTTCGGGACGGGTCATTTCGGGTTCGGGTTTTTTCGGGTTCGGGCTGATTCGGGTTCGGGTCCATTCG
>JBBYHL010000006.1:4138230-4196405 GCA_038381835.1 Adansonia madagascariensis | reverse complement strand
TCATGCATTTTATGCCATATCCATGCATCTTGTTATCCTTAATCCATGTATGAATTATTAGCCTAACACATTTCAAGCACATTTATACATTAGCTTGCATGAATCATTGTCATTTTCAGCATCTTGTCACAATGCATAACACTTTCTTTGTCTAAACCATTGGTAAAGTTAGCATCCCCATTCATGTTATGTTCCATTCCCTTGTATGTTTGTTATCTTCTCTTTGTCAAAATGCATGTTTGATGGTTGTCAAAACTGATTTTCAAAACTCCCTAAGCCGTGCATGTTAACCTCAACCAATGAGGATTAGCACAGACTTAGCATTTTCCTTAAAGTTAGCAATATATTTTCAAGAAAATTAAGTTTTCTAGATCTAGAATCTTGGTTAAACTAGTTTAAATCTTCTGATTTCCCAATAAAAATGGCCTTGCACTCGCTCCCAAAATGTTCGTGCCTTGTTTTGAGTCAAAACCTTGAGTGGTATGATTAACGGGCTGTTTCATCATCCTAAACTACTATAGGGCTGTGCAAATGAGTTTGTGATGCTTATGCTACTATTTCCCTTTAGTCATGGACGTTCGAATGTCGATAACCCGAGTTTGGACCCGTAGACATAAAAAAATGAGAGATATCCCCTACTTTGTTTTATCCCCTACTGGTAGCATAGCTATTATAAATTCAAAAATTAGTTTAAAATCCCAAACGATTTCCAGTGAATTTTATAATATTTTTCTTTGAAAGTGTGTCAAAATACCTTTAAAATGAGGTTTTGTTCATCCCCAGATCAGTCCGGATGAGAGAGTTATGATTTTTCAAATCCAAACTGTCTAGAACCTCTAGAATCCAAACATGTATTCTGGTTGGGTCGTTTAGACCTAATAAATGATATTTCCAAATTTTTCAAACATTTTTCCTAAAAGATTCATAAAATTCCCTTTTCAGAAAGGTATTGCTTGCAATTTTTTGATACCAAATGAGTTTGGAATAATTTTTCAAATTTTAACATGCCTTGATTCTCGTATACTTTGCCAGTAGCGAAATTGATTCAAATTTGAAAATTTATTCCCCCAGAAAGTGACTTTTTGGGATATGGGGAATATTTTTAGATTGACCCTCGTCAAGTCAGCTTTCTAGTGGTATCTTGTCCACCCTCTAAATCCTTCAAACCAATTTAGAATAAATTCAAGAAGCAAGATAGCGTGATACTGTCCCCTATTTTCGATTATGGTCAAAATTGAGTTGTTTTCCTGAATTTCATCTCGAGACATTCGAAAGTCTCTATATCACCCTGATCAGACTCGAGAACATGCTTTAACCTCCCAGTGGCTCGTATCAAGGCACAAACACATTTTACATCTTTACCATCCTCATTCACAATAATTTCATTTCTCAAAAGTTGTTGAAAGGCTCACACATTCCTTAAATCACGAGGTTTTGCTAACTTAAGTTTTCCAATTTAACTTATTTAAAGAGTGTCAAACGTGTCACTTTTGGGGATACTTCAATCTCGACCATCTGAAGGGATACTCTAACCTCATTTTTCAAAATTATCGAGATTGAAAAAACCTTCCTTTGTCAAAATGATTTGTCATCCGCGGGGATTGTCCAACCCTGACCATCTGAAGGGATACTCCAACCCTACTTTTCAAAATTGTCAAGATTTAAAAATCCTCTTTTGCCAAAATTATTTATCATCCATGGGGATACTCCAAACCCACCTTTTCGATGGGATACTCCAATCTTATCTTCCAACTATAATTAATTTTTTTCTCTTTATTGAACTTCTATGAATCTGTCAAACAAACCTTGTTTAATCAAGAAACCTAGATGCATCTCAAAAATTATCAATTCGGTTATTCCTAGATAATCGATGCCTATAGTGAGATAAATTCCAATAGTCCACCCATTTTCTTGATCATTGCATTGAATGATCCATGTTATGTTACTTCATTTTTGCCTTACTAACATGATTTCTTTATGATGATTATTTGCATTCATGTTTTCAAAACGTTTCAAATAAAATTAAAGGTAATAATTCACGTGGGTATCTCTCCAGTGCCCAAAGTGGAACATTCCATTTTTAAAGTAAAATCCAAAGGTCATTTTATTGAAAATCTCTATATTCCCCATCTCTCCAGGGTATATATGAGATTAAATCTTTTTTTCATTAAAATTTGGATTTGTATTTCTATAAGATTCATGCATTAAAAAGGGTTATAGCGAAATAATGACAAGTTATGATCGAAAGAATCGAATCTGAGATAAGACATAGCTAGTAAGGTACCGATTTCGGGAGTAGCGAAGAAGTTTGTACCTCATCGCGCGTAACCAACTCTCAAACCCAAATGATGAATTTTTGTATTACATAGACCACGGGATCGATGTTTTGAGTTTCGTAACTCAAAACATAGGTTTCAATCGGCATCCGATCATGCCTAGCCCTAAATGGTCGGTGGCAACTCTAAGTGTTGGCCATTTCGTGATGGTTATCCAAGACCAATAAGATGAACGATTCATCTTATGGTCCCTTTCACTGTATCATAAGTCAAGAATCCATACATTATCGTTCTCATCACATCGTGAAAGAAAAGTCTCGGTCAAGAAGATATTTCCAAGTTAGGAAAATATTTTAAGTCGTGCACACCCATGATCGACGAGAATCCACCCAGGGGTACGTTGTGACAGGGATGACTGCCGGTCAGACACAATTAGGAGATACGAGGCCTGGCAAAAAATTTTTTTTGAGAAAGTTTAAAATGCCTATGGGCTGTATTAAAGAAAATATAAAAACGAGGCATCAAAGGCCACTTTTCGTAGTGCCACCAAGGTTATTCAAATGAATACATAAATCAATTTTCCATTTTTTTGACCAATTTAAGGTAAATCGGGATGCCACAGATACAAACAAGTTATATTAGGGCATAAGTATTGATACGAGGCCTTTAAGGTGCGAAAAACTTGAATTTTCACATGTAGTATCGATACAAAAAGGTTTGGTGTCGATACCTAAGGTATGGTATCGATACACAAGCATAAGTATCGATACAAATCCATGAAGTATCAATACTAGCCTCTAAGTCTTGAGACTGAAAAAAATTTTCGCTCTTAGTATTGACACACAACTCATTGTACCGATACTCAGGAGTAAAAAGTACCTTGTGTATCGATACAAAATGTTTTATCTCGATACACTAAGGTATTTTTGCCTAGTTTGAGCCATTTTTTAGCATTTGAGAACCTGATTTAAACATGTTTTTGCACCAAGGAACTATTGTAAAACATTGCAAACCTTAGCTATGGGTTCATTAACGGATTTTAACAAATTTTTGGAGTCCAAACAATTAATGACAAAGGTCACCTTCATAAGATATATGGGTGTAAGAAGGTATGGTAGGCATATATCTAGCTGCAGGCTTTCACAGCCTTTTTGCCTCCTTGCTCAGCATGGTAGAACCAATAAGAAGAGAGTCAACTGAGCATGGCAGCTTGAGATGTCCCCTAGTGCAGAAGAAAAAAATTAAAAATGCCCTTTGCATTGTCTTCTAAAAGGAAGGGCTGAACCAAAAAAAAAAGAGAACAATACCAGCTATCTCAAAAAAAAACTTTTAGCTATCAAAAAAGCTCTTTAGCAATCCCAAAAAGCTCTCCATCTATTCCTACAAAATTTTTAGCAACTCTAGCTCTAGAAAGTTCAGCAAAAAACATTGTTCCATTGCTTTTCCCCTCAACCAGCCTTCACTCTTATAGCTCCCTAAAACCACCACCAGAAGACCTTAAAAAACTCAACATTTCACATATTTCATCCTCAAAACACCCCATTAGCAACCACATTACCAGAAAGCTCCTTTCTTTCACCCTTTTCTTGCTAAACAATAGCAAAAGGAGGGAAGGGACTGAGCTTAAAGTTACTACTTCAAAAAGGACGAAAAGTTCAAGATTTTGCTAGTATATTTTTTTACCTTGTTTCATATATTTTCTGTTTGGGTCATCCATTTCATTTTAGTAAGCCCTTCATGCTGTCATGACCCTTCTCATACTCTCAGCATCTTTATTGCCTTAGTTGTGGTAGTCTTAGGATCTTCATGGCCTTGTTGACACCATGATGTTATAGGATATATAAACTCACCATACTTTATTTTCATCATTTCATAGCCTCTATTCATGCATCTTTTGCTATGCTTCTTCCATATTCACATATCCATTACATATTTAAGTGGTCAACTTGAAATGTCTTAGGTTAGTTCTAATGTTTTCTTATGTTTTAAGGAGTTTTCATGAAATAAAAATGCTGTCCTGACAACTCCAGCATCCACTCCTTTATATAAACATAGTCATCCTCTTGCATCTATGTCATACATTTCCATGTCAAAATGTCATCTTTGCTTGTTCGCATGTTTAATCCATGTTTATTTTTGTACATGCTGTATTTTATTCATGATATCTCCATTAAGATGCTTGCTTGTTTCTTGCAAACTGATTTTTGTATGTGCTATATTTTGTTCATGATATCTCCGTTAAGATGCTTGCTTGTTTCTTACAAACCGATTTAAAAAAATCCCTAAGTTAAGTTCATGTTGCCTTCAATAGATAAAGAGTAGCATGGGTTTAATGTTTTCATCAAATTGGTCTCCCAATCTTAAGGGCAAATCAACATTTCAGATTTGGATTCATGGTGAAATAAGTTAATTTTTTCAAAAAAAAAAAAGAAAAAATCCTTTTTAGTATTAATCCTTGATCTTGAGTCTCGTGTTCCTTTTTATGACATGGTCAACGGGTTATTCCATCATCCCAAACAACTCTGGGATTGTGGAATGAACTTGTGAAGCCCATGTTATTTTTTGTCATGGATGTTCGAATGTCCTAGACCTGAGTCTATCTTCGAAAAATTTAGAATATCGAATAATCCCCTTATTTTTGCTCTAGCAGCACTATAGTTTGAACTTAAAAAAATTATTTTTGAGCCACAAAATATTTTCTTTGATTTTTCTAATATTTTTTCTTTAAATGGCATTGAATTACCTTTCCAACGGTGCCTTACTTTCCCTCGGATCATCACGAATAAGGGAGTTATGATTTTTTTAACCCTTGCTGTCTGAAACCCCTCGAACCAACGTGCAACATTCTGTTTGGGCCATTTCAGCTCATCAAATATTTTTATGAAATTTCTAGATATTTTTCCTAAAATTTTCACAAAATTCCCTTTTCGAAAAAGTATTATCCATGATTTAATGATCCCAGATAAGCTTAGAATGATTTTTCAAAATCCATCATGCCCTTGTAATTTCACATATTACCAAAGCTAAGATGAACCTAACTTCAAATTGATTCCGCCTAGAAAGTGATTTTCTAAAATTTTTAAAATATTTTTATATTAAACCTTGTTGAGTTACCTTTCCAATAATACCTCTTTTACCCTCTGAAGTCTTTGGATACACTCAAAAAAAATTTGATATGACATTATGCTACCCTTGTTTTAACCTAATTTTTTAATATTATTTTATCGAGATGTTCGGATGTCTCGAAATGCACCCGTTTAGTCTCTTTCATAACACCAACCCCTTTTGACTTAGATCAAGGTTAAAAAAATAGGATTTCATATTAAAATTTTAGCTAAGTGGAGATACTCTAACTCCACTACTCAAAAGGGATACTCTAACCCCGTTTTTTAATCAAAGTTTAAATTTTCTCATTCCTAAATATTTTCCTAACTCTAGGGATACTCCAACCCCATTACTTAAAGAGGATACTCTAACCCCTTTTTTCATTAAAAATCTTAATTTTCACTTTAATCTTAACTATTTCCATGACTCTATTTTAGGGTATACTTTAACCCCACTTTTACCTTAAAATTTTAAAATTTTCTCTCTTTCGGATGCCTCAAACTGTTTTGATAAAAATCATCTTTGTTTTTCAAATTACCACTGAATCCAAACCGATTTCTAAAATTACCATCCTAGTTATTCTTCAATAATCAAAGGCAATTATGAGATACATTTTAATCGCCTCTTCGTTTTTTATGTTCTTTTGTTTGTGATTGCTTGTTTATGATATTATTGTATTTCCCATTTTTCGCCTTACTAACTTATTTCCTTTTGTAGTGTTATTGTCAATTCATATTTAAAATTTGTTTTCTAATAAAATTTACTAGGTGATGTTTCACGTTGGTATCTCTCTAGTGCCTAATACGAAACATCTAATTTTTAAAATCTAATACAGACATCATTTTCATAAAAAAAATCCCTACATTCCTTACAGCTCCCAAATGCATAGGTGATCTAATTTTCCTTAATAAAAAAAACCTCGTATTTACATTTTCCAAAACTTCATGCATTAAAGAGGATTATATCTAAATAGAGACCAAAATGGAACTGATTTAACCGAAACCAAAGTGAGATATAGTTAAGGTGCCGATTTTGGGCGTCTTGGGGATGCTAGTCCTTCTCTGTGCGTAACCGACTCCTGAGCCCAACCAACTAATCTCTAGACATTGTAGACCTTAAAATCTGTGTTTTGAGTTTCGTAACTCTTAATATTATTTTCAATGGGCATCCGATCTTGCCTAGCCTAAAATAATCAGTGGCGACTCCAAGTTTGTGGCCACATCATGGTGGCCATTCGGGTCTAGTTGGATGAGCGATTCCTTCGACGGTCCCTATCCCCTTTATATCACCACGCCTAATCCAAATCCCAATCAAAGGATAGCTCAAAGGCTCGACCATAACCAACCATCATTTATTTTTAAGTCAAGCACGCTATGCCCTTCGGATTGTTTGAAGTTTTAAAAGCCGGGCACGTGGCGACAATTGGTGATCACACATTTTATACAAGCATTATACTTAATTAATTTTTTTAACAAAATAGAGATTCTAAAGTGTTCTTTTGTAATTGCTTTTTGTCTTACTTTCATAGTCATCATATATTCTTGCAACTCTAAGAATAATTGACATGTTTTATTTATCTTGAAAAAAGGTTCCAAACTTTCTCTAATTTAACCAATATTAAATCTGATTCAATTTTGATTTAACTAAAAACTATAATTTTTTTAGCTATATTTCATGGTTAAAACCATAACACTCGTGTTACTATTGTCAATAGAGTGACAGTATGAAATTGGTAAGCAGACGAGGTCATCAAAGATGATCCTAGTGCAAGGAAAGCATCACATTCTCTTGCAACTTCCATGACTATATTAGCTCTTTCCATGGGCACAATGTCACCTAAGAAGACAACTTTGAAGTTTAAATACACAATAAATACATTAAAATTTGCTTTTGTTTTAATTTTGTTTAAAGTTTAATTGTAGCTACACGACTCAACTCCAGTTAATCCCTAACTGGATGGATCAATACATAGCAAACAAATCCAAAGTTTCAAATTTGTATATTATTGATATAATTTTCATGCTTGATATTTGATTTTTCCTACATTAACATTAGATATATCAATTAATTATTTAAACTAGTTTATTAAATTATAATACTATTATTTATTTTTATAAAATAAGTAATTTAAACAATTTATAATGTTAATTTAATTGTATATCTTTTATTAAATGACCTTATTATAGGGATTTAAAATTTATAAAATAGATCTATATCACACATAACAAAGTGCAATTCTGTCTCTTTGAGACCATGGAGATGTTACAATTTGTTTCAAGACATATAATATCTAGAAACAAATGAGAGGTTTCAAATTGGTTTATCTGGCAAGATCCACAAACACAGTGGCAGACTAACTAGCTAGGCAAATGTGGATAGATCGGATAGTTTTTCCGCGTGGTTGTGATATGTGCATGGGTATATGTTTTTATTTGTCTACTCTAAGTGGTGAAGTGTTTAGGGATGGTTTAATGGTTTCATTATGTGATCGTTGTATAGGTGTTTGCTTTTGAGCTTTGTTTTTGTAAGCTGAACTGCTTTCTTTTTTGTCTTAATAATGAATTCAGCTGATAAAAAAAGTGTTGAATTTATTTTTGGATTAGATTAGACAAGTTTATAGGAAACATGATGTTTTGAATTATTAAAAAAAATTAATATATTGTTCTTCATTAATGGCAAAGGATATATTGATATTTCAATTACTACGGTTATACTGGAATCAATCACTACAAAAAAAGAGGTTTTAGCCGTGAAAAATAACGATGAAAAAATACTTGTCGTGATAAAAACAATTGTTGAACGTTCATTGCAAAATTTATTACAAAATACAGAGGGTATTTTTGCGACAAGTGATTTTTCACAAAAATGGTCGCTAATATTGGAATAAAATGGCGCCAAAGTTTGTGACAAATGATTCATTGCCCAATTTGTTGCTAAATTTGCAAAGGATAGGTTTTGTCGCTAAATAGCATGGCTACCTGTAAAACATAATGGCACTAAATTTTGCAATGAAAAATTCGTCGAGGACTTTCATCGCTAATTTAGCGACGCATAATGTTCATTGCAAAATTCATTGTTGAATTATCAAAACAAAAATTTGATGTTAATATTGTCGCTAATTTGTGACAAATAAACATTCATCGCTAAATCAGCAATGAAATTAATTACATCTTTTGTCTTGATATTTGGTTGTAGCATATTTGTTGCTAATTTTGTAGCAAAGTGGAGACGATTAATTTGTTCACTGCTAATATTATCGCAACTTTATGATAAACGTGCATTCATTGCTAAATTTCTTCGCAAAAGTTTATCGATAGTTTTGCGTTGCTAATATTGTCACAATTTTAATATGAATGAGTATTCGTCGCAAAATTTCATTGCTAGTGTCCACTGACAGTTTTTTGTCACTGATTTCGTTGCTACTATTGTCGCAGCATTATAATGGATAAGTATTCATCACTAAATTTCATTGTTAAACTCCACCGATGATTTTTATTGTTGATTCCATTGCTAATATTGTTAGAAATTTATTTTTATGAACATTTGTCACTAAATTCGTCGCTAAAGTCTAGTACTTTTTTTCATCGTTGATTCCATGGTGGAGTCAGATATACTTATTACTCACCATTCCCCTTTTCTTCACTTTTCTTTTCATGCTCTTCTCTCTTCTCTCTTCTTATTTGATGTCATATCTTAATCATGGAATTAGTTATTGTTTATTTCACTATTTTCTTCCATCAATTGCCCCAAGCTTCATCAATCTTATGTAATTTTTTTATTGTTTGGGTATGTACTTATTAGAAAGCCTTACAATCGAAGTGAATGTTGTAATTCTCATCATATTGACTAATTTCTACTACAAAGAGTTCAATGAAATACTTAGGTGAATCCCCTTTACATGGTAATATTTTTCAATTTCAAAGTAATTGTCTAGGCACAAATAGAATTTTAATTTATAAAATTTTTGGGTGTAATTAAGAATACTAAATATTAGATATGATATTGTTAATATTTTATAAATATTTAATTTGTATACAAACACACTACAAAAAGATAGTGCTTGGATGTATAATAAAAACTTAATACAGACACACTGCAAAAAGATAGGGCTTGAATGTATAATAAAAACTTACCTGAATATTGAAGATTGATTGATGAGTTTTGTATTGAGTTAGAATATATTTTGGACTTCGCTAGTAGTAAAGTTAAGTTCATGGATGGAAATAAGATAAGGTGTCTATATAAAAAGTGTAGTAATTGTAAGTTTCATGTGTGCGATAAAGTTAAGGAACACTTTATAGATTTGTTTTACCTTGCATTACTATAATTAGACTTGCCATGGTAAATCGTTTATGTCTGATAAAGAAAATCAAAGAAGTAAGCAATTTTTAGTTAGGGGAGAATATAGCTATTAAGAGCAATTAAACCCATGTGATTGATGCAACTGGTTAGAATTTTGTTTCAGATCAAACCTTGCAAATACTAGTTTTGCTTTAACATTTGAATAAGTGGATACTAGTTATGCATCGTCATTGGAAGAGGTAAGAGTAATAGGTATTGATGAGAATGTGGATAATGAAACTTTTTTGTCTAATCGGTTTTGGGAAGTTTTGGAAGTTATAGATGAACCTTCGTAAGATGGTTGTGACAAGCACACAAAGTTATTACTGATGGCAAGACTGTTAAATATCAAGGCAGAGCATAATATGTCTAAAAACTACTTCAACTCTTTTATTGAAGTAATGCAAGAAATAATGCCTTGTGATAACATCAAGCTAAGTGATTTTTAACGATATGAAGAAGCTAGTGGATAACTTAGGTCTTCTAGTTGTAATGATTGATGTATGTAGTCAGGGTTGTATGTTATAGTAGAGGGATGATGAAAATACAGAATCTTGTAAATTTTGTAACTAATCTAAGTATAAGATTTGTAGGAGGCAGGGTCATAATCAAAAGCGTAAACCATATAAGCAAATGTTTTATGTACCCTTAATTCATAGATTACTAAGGCTTTATGCATCTAAGGCCATTGTTGAACACATGAGTTGGCATGCAAACCATAAAACAGAAAAAAAATTTAATATGTCATCCTTTAGATGCAAAGGCATGGAAACATTTTGATAGAATATAATCTAACTTTGTCATGAAGCCTCGAGACATTAGGTTAGGTATTTTTGCTAATGGGTTTAGCCAATTTAGGAAATTGAGAAAAGCTTATTCATGTTAGCTAATTATCTAAACTCTGTACAATAATCCACCTAGTATGTGTATGAAGACAACTTATATATTTTTGACATTGATCATGCCTGGCCCATAAAATCCAAAAACATTGATAGATGTTTATATACAACCATTGATTGCAAGGTTACAATAGCTACTAGATAAAGGTGTTCCTACGTATGATGTCTCTACTGATCAGACATTTGTAATGAAGGTTGCTCTTTTTTGGACAATAAATAACTTTCTAGCTTATTGAATGTTATTTGGATGGTGTACAACTAGGATCTTAGGATAAACGATATATATGAATAGATTAAAGTCATTCAGAATAAAACATGGCAAGAAGACTAGCTATTTTGACTATCACAAACAATTTTTGCCAATGTACCATACATTCAGAAGGAATAAAATAGAGTTCATAAAAAATAGAATTGAAAAAACACCTCTACCATTGAGGCTGACTAGTGATTAAGTTTAGAGGCGAATGCATGGCTTTTCAAATATTATTGAAAACCCTCTTGGTACAATTATTACATAAGGAAGTACATATAAATGGACTAAATGGAGTACATTTTAGGATAGACCATATTGGAAAACCTATCTTATTCATCATAATCTTGACATCATGCATATAAAAAAATACTTTCAACAATGTCATAAATACTATGATGGGAAAACAAAAGACAACTTGAATGCAAGAAAAGATATAAAAGATATTTGTGATCAGCCTATACGAGATATGGATGCAACCGGTAAAGGACCAAAATCAAAAGCAGTTTATACTTTGAACTAGGAGCAGAGATGGGTTAGTTGTGAATGGTTGAAATTTATGCGGTTCCTAATGGATATGCATCAAACCTTGGGAGATGTATTGATTTGAATGAATGCAAGTTGATAGGTTTGAAGAGTCATGATTGTCACATGTTTATGGAAAGACTAATTCCAATAGCTTTCAAAGAACTTCTACTAAATTTTGTATGGGGTGCCATAATAGAGTTAGATATTTTCCTTCATGATATTTGCTTAATAGTGTTGAAAGTATCACACATGGATAAACTAGAGAGAGATACTCATGTCATTCTTTGCAACTTAAAAAGGATATTTCTTCCATTGTTTTCTAATTCAATAAACCATCTCTTAGTTCACTTGCCTTATGAGCCTAAAGTGGCAGGTCTTGCCCAATTTCTATAGATGCGTCGATTATAAGGTAAATTTTTTTGGATAAATTTTAAAATATTTAATTATATATTATGTTCTAATAAACTTCTTTTTATTGCAATTAGATTCTTATATCATTTGAAGAAAAAAATGAAGAATAAGGCATGTGTTGAAGCTTCAATTTGTAATGCATATATTATGGAAGAAGTGACAACATTTGCATCGTACTATTTTAAGCCTCACATGTGGTGTAAAAGGTAAAAAGCAGGAAGAAATGATGAGGGCCCTATTGATCCTGGTTACAAAGCATTCTTTATTTTCTATTTTCTTAGTCGACCAAGTGGCACATGTTAGTAAATGTAAATTTGCAAATATATGTATCATGTGTGCGTTATACATTTTCTAAAATATAACTGATATTAGCTTATAGGATTCAAACTTCAATGTATAAGGCATTTAAAGAAAATAGAGTGGGAAGAAAAACGTGAAGAATAAGGCATTTGTCACTTCTTTTTATTGCAATTAGATTCTTATATCATTTGAAGAAAAAAATGAAGAATAAAGCATGTGTTGAAGTTTCAATTTGTAATGGATACATTGTGGAAAATGTGACAACATTTGCATCAAACTATTTTGAGCCTCACATGCAGTGTAAGAGGTAAAGAGCAAGAAGAAATGATAAGGGCCCTATTGATCCTGGTTAGAAAGCATTCTTTATTTTCTATTATCTTGGTCGACAAAGCAGCATATGTTAGTAAATGTAAATTTACAAATATATGTATTGTGTGTGCATTAAACATTTTCTAAAATATAACTGATATTAGCTTATAGGATTTTTCAAACTTCAATGCATGGACTACCATTAAATGAGTTTGACCATATGTGTCATGAAGAATTTGTAGCATGGTTCAAAACATATGTAACTATGACATATGGAAGTACACATAAATGGACTAAATGGAGTACATTCTAGGATCTACTTTATTGGAGAACCTATCTTATTATTCATAATCTTGACATCATGCATATAGAAAAAAATGCTTTCGACAATGTTATAAATATTGTGATGGGAAAAAAAAAGACAACTTGAATTCAAGAAAAGATATAAAAGATATTTTTGATCAGCCTACACGAGATGCGGATGCAACCAGTAAAGGACCAAAACCCAAAGTAATTTATACTTTAAACTAGGAGCAGAGATGGGTTATTTGTGAATGGTTGAAATTTATGCAGTTTCTGATGGATATGCATCAAACCTTGGGAGATGTATTGATTTGAATGAATGCAAGTTGATAGGTTTGAAGAGTCATGATTGTCACATGTTTATGGAAAGACTAATTCCAATAGCTTTGGAAGAACTTCTACTAAATTTTGTATGGGGTGCCATAATAGAGTTAAATATTTTTTCTTCATGATAATTGCTTACTAGTGTTGAAAGTATCACACATGAAAAAACTAGAGAGAGATATTCATGTCATTCCTTGTAACTTAAAAGAAATATTTCCTTCCATTGTTTTTTAAGTCAATGAAGCATCTCTTAGTTCACTTGCCTTATAGGGCTAAAGTGGCAAGTCCTGTCCAATTTCAATAGATGTATCGATTCGAAAGGTAAATTTTTTTGATAAATTTTAAAATATTTAATTATATATTATGTTCTAATAAACTTCTTTTTATTGCAATTAAATTCTTATATCATTTAAAGAAAAAAGTGAAGAATAAGGCATGTGTTGAACCTTCAATTTGTAATACATATATTGTGGAAGAAGTGAACATTTCCATCATACTATTTTGAGCCTCACATGTAGTGTAAGAGGTAAAGAGCAGGAAGAAATGATGAGGCCCCTATTGATCTTGGTTATAAAGCATTCTTTATTTTCTATTATTTTAGTCGACAAAGCAGCACATGTTAGTAAATGTAAATTTGCAAATATATGTATTGTGTGTGCGTTAAACATTTTCTAAAATATAATTGATATTAGCTTATAGGATTTTTCAAACTTCAATGTATGGACTACCATCAAATTAGTTTGACCATATGTCATGAAGAATTTACTATATGGTTCAAAACATATGTAACTATTACATATGGAAATACACATAAATGTGGACTAAATGGAGTACATTTTAGGAGCTACCGTATTGGAGAACCTATCTTATTCATCATAATCTTGACATCATGTATATAGAAAAAAATGCTTTCGACAACGTCATAAATACTGTGATGGGAAAACAAAAGACAACTTGAATGCAAGAAAAGATATAAAAGATATTTGTGATCAGCCTACACTAGATGTGGATGCAACTAGTAAGGGACCAAAATCAAAAGCAGTTTATACTTTAAACTAGAAACAGAGATGGGTTATTTGTGAATGGTTGAAATTTATGCAGTTCCTGATGGATATGCATCAAACCTTGGGAGATGTATTGATTTGAATGAATGCAAGTTGATAGGTTTGAAGAGTCATGATTGTTACATGTTTATGAAAAGACTAATTCCAATAGCTTTCAAAGAACTCCTACTAAATTTTATATGGGGTGCCATAACAAAATTGAGTATTTTCCTTCATGATATTTGCTTAATAGTGTTGAAAGTATCACACATGAAAAAACTAGAGAGAGATACTCATGTCATTCTTTGCAACTTAAAAAAGATATTCCTTTTATTATTTTTTGATTCAATTAAGCATCTCTTAGTTTACTTGCCTTATGAGGCTAAAGTGGCAAGTCTCGTCCAATTTCGATAGACGTATCAATTCGAAAGGTAAAATTTTTTGACAAATTTTAAAATATGTAATTGTATATTATGTTCTAATAAACTTCTTTTTATTGCATTTAGATTTTTATATCATTTGAAGAAAAAAGTGAAGAGTAAGGCATGTGTTGAACCTTTAATTTGCAATGCATATATTGTGGAAAGAAGTGACAACATTTGCATCATACTATTTTGAGCCTCACATGCAGTGTAAGAGGTAAAGAGCAGGAAGAAATGATGAAGGCCCTACTGATCCTGATTATAAAGCATTCTCTATTTTTTATTATCTTGGTCAACCAAAAGGCTCATGTTAGTAAATGTAAATTTGCAAATATATGTATTTTGTGTGCGTTAAACATTTTCAAAAATATAACTAATATTAGTTTATAGGATTTTTCAAACTTGGTCGACCAACTGGCACATGTTAGTAAATGGGTTTGACCATATGTGTGATGAAGAATTTGCAACATGGTTCAAAACATATGTAAGCTACCTATGGACCACAATCAAATTATTAATATTTTATACATCATTAATTAAGATATATATATATATATTGTTAACTTTGTGTATTACTTTAGGTTCGCAGTAATCATGAACAAGTTGAAGAGCAGGGTTTGTTATATCATCTATCATGGGGTCCAAATTCACGAGTATGAACTTGGCTAGCATTTTTCATAAATGGGTATAATTTTCACACTCAAGAATATGGAATGGGAAAAGCCACAATAAATAGTGGTGTGTGTGTTCAGTCATCCAATGATGGAAATGCAAAAGATGATTTTTATGGCTTGTTGGATGAAATCATAGAGACAAAGTACCCATGACCATTTATGCAGGTTGTATTACTCAAATGTCTATGGTTCAATCCCTTCAAAGGAATAAAGGTGCATACGAAGTTTAATTTGGTGAAACAAATCACAAGAAAATATATATGAAATATGAACCATTTGTCTTAGCACAACAAGCAATTGCAGTATATTACGCGTCATATCCTAGTTTAAAATGTGACAAAGTTGATTGGTGGGCTAAATGTAGAACCAAAGCATGAAGAAAAATTGAGAAACACTGGAAGGATACAACATATCAACAAAAGGAAGTTAGTAACATAGTTGAAACTGAGGAATATACCATTCTAACTTTACGAGATCCATATGGAGCAGTGATAGACTTGGATCTAACTGAAATTCGTGAATCTAATTTAGAAAGTGTTGAAGAATATGATTTTGAGACTGATGATAATGATGATGATGAGGAGGAGGAGGAGGATGATGATGAAGGTGGTGCTAACGATAAAGATGAAGATGACAATAAGATTTTGTTTTTTTGAGATTTTTGGACCGCTTGATGAGTTTTAAACAACCTGGGGTCGCCACCAACCTTTTTTGTCACATGCCAAACTTTCATCATCATTTTATTGATTGTTTTTGATTCAATTGAAAAGCATAAAAACTTTAACACTAATTTTAATATTATAATTTATCTAAACTATAAGATCTGCCTGATATTTTAAAAGGTTGGGATAAAAAATATTAATATTGAAAAATATTTTTAAACAAAAAAAATCCAAAATATAATATATTTTAAAAAATATAAATTAACAAAAATTAAATTTAGAAAAAACACTTTTAAAAAACATAGAAAAAATATACTATGAATGAACTTATATAAACTTAAGTTGCTCATTTACAAATATACGCAAGTCTAGATAAATTTTGATAATTTTAAAACTTATATTTTCAGTTGATGAAGTATAAATTGGAAAATTTTAAAACTTATATTTCTAGCTGAGGAATTATAGATAATGTTAGTAATCCCCAAATCAAATCATGACACATCTATTATAAATTATATGAATTTCTTTTTAAATTCATATAATATGTGACATGTATTAAAAAGATTACAATTGTAATTTAATTTTCTTTAAAAATAAAGTGGGAATCTTACTTTGAAATTCACTTGTTAGTTTTTCCTCCATTTTAAAAGCTTACATCTTAATTATTCTCTTTTACATTTTAAATAAACAAATATGAATATAAATATAAGACTAGTTTATACTATCCCTAATCTTTAAAGAAGACAAACTCAATTGATAAAATTATTTATAAATTCAATATAATTATAATAAATAAAAATCCTTGATGTGTCAGATTAATGAAGTATATATATATATATATTTGTTGCTACTTAATAGTTTTTGAATATTTCTAACCTTAATATTTTAGTAACTTAATAGAAAAAGAAAAAAATTCTGGAAAAAATTGCCTTTCAAATGTATAATAGCTATTACGGTTTTGTACCAGAAATGATTAAAAAAATTTACTTTGGCCAGTAAGTTTCAAAAGATAAAAAAATAAAAAAAAGAAATCCATTGGTAGAATTCAAACTCCTCGTACTAAATTTACAATTGTGCACGATAAATTCACAGAATAAGGAGATTACTTGACTAATGGGAGAAATTTTATTTGTCTTTTATATAAAAGAGTTGGTTCTAAGCGTAATAATAATAAGTACAAGATGAGATTAACTTACAGTAGTACAAAATTAATTACTTATATATATATATTTTATAATTAAATTTATGATTAATATTTTAATAAATCGATTGTCATATTTAATATTATTTTATATTTATTATGTGTGTAAAATTTTTTATATTTATTATATGTGTAAAATTTTAAGTTAGAATGATATTTTTATGATTTTGATCAAGAATAATATCTTATTCAATATATATTAATGGTTAAAATTATTTTTAATACTAATAAATAGTTAAATATTTTTAAATTAACTTAAAATTTGTACTTAAAGCGTAAAATTCAATATTTGGATTACCAAAATCTAAATTTAATAAATATATATGATGATGTAAAAGTAAAACTAAATTAATTTTAGTGTAAATCTCATCTCTAAATATAAATATAAATTTTATATATAACTATAATGATAATATATGTAGATTGTAGCTGTGGATAAAAAATAAAACCTAGTTTCTTTTCAAAATAAAATAAAATTGTTTCCCGTAAACAATGTGCGTCTTTGGCTCAGAAAAGGCTTTAAATAAAAACAAAAATCCCCATATCTTGAACGGCTCTCTGACTCTGGTCAATCTCTCCTTCTCCAGTCTCAGCTGATCTGACCTTTCGACCCAATCGATGCTGAAGGTATAAACTTTTCCTTTTAGACTCTATCAATTTTAAGGTTTTCTTTCATGATTTTATTTTCATTTCGAGTTTTCGACCTTGTTTGATTACAGAAATGTGCTACTTTCTGGTTTTAGGTTTCTTGCTTTAGAAAAAGATTTCTTAGTTAGCTAAATTTTGAATTGGGGTTTCTTGGCGGGTTTGAGTCAGATTAGAGTTTTGACGTATCTATGTCATATAGGTGATTGTACGAGATCAGAAGAATTTTTGTTTCGAAGGAACGGATTTAGGGTTGTTTTAAAAAGTCTAGAATTTTTATTTCGGCATTAATCACAATCTTGCTCTTGCAAGTTTATGGTCTCAGGTTAATCAAAATCTTTTTCCGGCGTTAATCATAATCTTGCTCTTGCTTTTTAGTTGATTCAATCTTTTTGATGTTTGTAAAAATATTAAACAAAATTTCATGATTGTTAATTGCAATTGAAACATTTTTGTTCCATTGACACTTATGAATATGTAAACGGTAAATGATGGATCAGTTTGGTCTTGCTTTCATTATCGTTTCATTGAAAAGATTAAATTAGTCGGTTTTGTTTATGTCTTTAGGGAAGCTAATGGATTTGCTAGATTAGATGTTAATAAAACTAATAAGTTTTCTGCTTGGGTGAGTATTGTCAGGTTCACTTAGCTAGGATTTAGAAGTGGGGGTGTTTGCTGGGATGTGTATGCTGTTAGACCGTGGCTTGGGACCCACAATAATGACTGTTTATATATATATATATATATATGTGAAATAAAATATTCTTTTGACTAAAAAATACATCTGTCTTTATTGTAGTATATTTTAAAGCATGCATTTTTTTATGGAAGCTGCATTATCATCTATTTTATATATTTATGTATTTTGATACATCCCTTGGCTAGCATATATGGACAACCAACTTGGTCTGAATATTGTTAAAGTGGTTACTTGAATTGGACACCCCGATTTATCAAAAGAAAAAGTTACAGATAAATAGTAAAGCACATGAAAGTATGACATTAGTTCTATTGCTATTGGAGATGGCATTGAAAAGCCATGTTGATTTAATATTTCTGGGTTGGAATTTAAATATTGTTATATATATTTATGAGGTGTTAGGGTTTTGATGAAGATATGAAGAAATATAACTGAGAAATTATTTTGTGTTTTAGTTTGATTAAATTTCATGTTTCGATCATTCGGGTTTATCTCTTGCTCTCTAAAACAAAATGGTAAGCTTTTTGATGTACGTCCTTATGTGTCCTTAATGCATATTCATATATTTCCATATTTGTCTAACCTTCTTACTTGTCGGTATAAATGTAGAGGTCACAAGCATGGTGGAACGTCACAAAAAAGGCAAGCTTCCCTTTCTCCGTCCCTTTCCCTTCCCCTTCATCTAACCCTCAACAACTATACACTGGTGGACAACATGAAAACCTGCGCTTTTTCTTTAACTATGAACAACATATTGGATGGCAACTTAGACACATATGAACTGAATCTATCTCAGTTCCATCTCCTTCAGTTCCACCTCTTTCAACTGTACATTCTTTAGTTCCACCTTATTCAGTGCAACACTCAAATGTTGAAGGAAACATCGGCAAAGAAGGTAGTTGACCCATGATATGCCCGTATGGAGATTTTTTAAGTATTTCATTTTTTTTAACTAAAGGTAATATAGTTCTTTTAACTATCCTAAGAACTATTTTTGTTTCTAACATGTTTGTAGATTCACGAATAGTACGTATGTTGTGAGGCAACTTAATAAAATAGTCGATAACCATTGGGGGCAATGGATCAGTTAATCTAGCACTCCAAAAGTAGTTAAGGATTTGTGTTGGACAGAGTTTCAGGATAGCTTTGTGCTTCTATTTTCTCACAAACTAAGTTAAGCATAAATAAAGTAAGTTGTTTTTCTATTTATTGCAGTGGAAGTTCAAATGGGGTGAAATAGATGAGAATGAAAGTGAAACAAATTTTTAAAAAGAAAGTTGGTGATCACATACGAAATGTTTTGAATAAAGCAAAAAAAGTAAACAAAAGCCAAATTTTATTAAAGATAAAAATTAGACCTAAATAAAAAGAATTTGGGAAACTAAAAGGAGAAGCAATGGAGTTGACAAAATAAAAAAATGGAGCTTCTAATTCTAGTCAAGGGTCTGCCACATATGCTAGCAGCTCTATTAATATCTCTGAGCATAACAAAGAATGGTAAGTGTGTTAAACATGTTATAAGTTTATTTAATTTAATTATTGATTTATATTTATATTTATATTTTGTAGGCAGCTGAACTGGGGAATGAACCTATGTACACAGCTACATTGGAATGCACATTTAAAAAAAAAAAAATAAGACATGGAGTGGCGATAAAGCAAAAGCTATTAAGGTGCGTAATATGATGCTTTGAACCTTATGGAAACTAGAATGAAATCCATGAATGCTTTTAATATTTATGGTGTATATATATAAAGTTAATTTATTTTCATCTATATTATTAATGTTGGACAAATATGATGGACTTTAAATGGCTCGTTCTAGTGGTGATGATGGTGTTGCTTCGTCTAAGCCATCAGTTAATAGTATGGCATTGTGGTAAAGGCATCAGGTGGGATCAAAAGAGAAAAAATATTTGGGATGGGATCCTTGTCAAAGATATACACAACAAAGGTTGCTTCAACTTCATCCACCAATGCAACTATTTCAAGGAAACAAATTGAGGAGTAAATGACCTAAAAATTGAGCCAACTGAAAAATCTACTTTTACAGAAGGAAGAAGAAATAAGAAAAGTGAAACAATAATATGGATCACTCAAGTCACGGAAAGATGAAGAAATCAAAAAGGTCAATAAATGATATAAATCTTTAGAGTCTTGAACAAAATTTATCTTGCAACATCTCAACCTCAATCACAATCAGATTCCTTATTTCCTAACTCTTACTCATCAATTGAGCGATGGGCACACTGATAAGTGGCACGATAAGGATGAGATTAGTGACGAGAATGATATAATCAATCGTTTTATTGATTAAACAACATATTTGAAGGCTTTCATGTGGGATTGTCATTATTAATGGATGTTTTATTCAGTATTTTGGATATTTTAATTAAATGTATTTTATTTTTTTTATATTATTATACTATTTTGATATTATTAAATGCTTAATCGATGTAAAATATAAATTTTATAGATTAATTTTCTTTTTAATTAGATTTGAAAATTGAAAAATAAAAGAAATGATTTCATTATATGTTTACAAATTAATAAAAATTTGTTACAAAATTCATCCCTAAATAATGTTTGTCACAAATTTTGTCGTTAAAGACATCATAAATATAGTCATCAATAAATAATAATTCATGGCTAAGTTTATCCTTGAACAATGGCCATCGCAAAATTCATTGTTAAATTGTCATCCTAAAATTTGTCACAATGTCATTTCTAATTAGCTAAATATCTTTTCATTGCCATACAACAATTTTTATTCATCGCTCATTTGCGACGAATACTCATTACTAATGAAATTTGTAGCAAAATATTTTGTCGCTAATTTGCAATGAACTTTTTCCATAAAAACTGTTCATTGCAGTTTAGCGATGAATTTTGTAGTTAAAATATTTTTCGCAAATTAGCGACGAAAATTATCTTTTTCGTTGCTAAATTTTGCGATGCCAATTTGGCCATGAAAATTTTTTGTCATAAGTTTCGTCCCAAATCATTTTAGTCACGAATTTTGTCAGCATTTTCGTGGCAAAATCTGTGGCTAAAATCTTTTTTTTTTTTTTGGTAGTGAATACTTATTATGGATCTTAGAATTATTAACAAATGAAAAATTATTTTACACCTTATAATGTAAAATATCTAAGATAGAAAAAATTTATTTGTTTTTTTAGGAATTGAAAATACATTTTGTTTGTATGTTGTCTTGTTTAATTTAATTATTTAATTTTTTTAATCTTTATATTTTGATTTATAAGATAATATCTTTTTTGTTTGAAACACTAAGAGAAATACGATTTGAAGTTAAATTTATTTATAATGTTATTATTACTGCACAATACATCAAATTCAAGCATATTTGGAAATTATAATATCATTTTTGTATATTCGATTATTGCTATATTAAAATTAAATTTTAAATGTGGAATAAGTATGATAATATATTGTACATGATTATTTTTTATGATTAATTATTATAAACATAAGAATGATAGTACTAACAACTATTTTATTCATATTTAATAAATTCTAAATAAATTTTATTTTAGAGATCCACTATTAATTACTTTTATTGATAATATATTATTAATATAATTGTATAATAATTATATATACTTTTTTATAAATTAAATATTTTATTTAAGAAAATTTTAATCATTTATTTATTTATAATTTTATTTTAAATGAAATAATATAATTATACTTTGAGGTTTTTCGACTATAAATTTGAGTTTTTAAGGGTTCAGATATCAATCTCAGGTTCGGGTTTGGGTCTTAATGGATTCAAACCTTTACAGGTTTAGGCCTATTGTGCCAAATGCAAATCCGGCACTCTAGGCTTAAATAAATAAATTTTATTTTCTCATATTAGGACTAGACTTAATTGTTAGATGAATCACTCATCTAAATTAACCCTAAATGGTAATTAAGAAATGACCAAATAATTTGGAGAGCTACCAATCTATTTTAGCTAGGTGAGATTGGTCACCTACTAGAGTTTATTTTTTGAGGGTTAGAAAACTCATTGTAAACAAACTTCAAAGTTTGCGTACTAACTAGAGATTCATGTGGAAAGGGTTTGGGAGTCGATTACGCGTAAAGTGAGACATGTCCCCTCCACAATACCCGTAAAATTGATTTTAATTTTTTTATACTTAATTATAATTCCCATACTTGAAATTGTTTGAAATTAATATTATTTTCTAGTTAAAAGTAAATTAGGTTTTAATAGTTTTGAAAATTAAAATATATTCCGCACCCCTTCGAAAACCTAAAGGAATATGAAAATTTTATATTTTTAAAAAAATTAAAAATTTTGTACTTGTTTAAAGAGGTATTTCCTTGTATAAAATAATCAATGAGGTGATTTTCATATATTTGAAGCACACTTGTTGACTATTTTAACTTGGAGATATTACTCGAAATTTTTGAAAAAAAATATTATATTATAATTAATGTATAAACACACTAAATTTAAAGCATAACATCATGAAAATGACTTCAAAGTACATAGATGAAATTGCAAAATGATCCTTTAATTATGGAAAATAATCTAATTGGACATAACATGCATAGACATTATGGAATGGTCCCTAAATAAAAGAGGATCATTTAAATGTATGAAATTTTACATAATAACTCATCAGTAATGGCAATTGACTTAAATATCTCTAAAATAAAAGAAATTGCATGAATCTCCCTAGATCTTGGAAAGTGACCTAATTGACCCCAACATTCATAGAATTGCATAAAAGCCTTTATATCATGAAAAATGACCTAAATGACATGCCATAGTAATCTTTAATAGTCATTTAAATGTATCTCTATGCATGAAATGACATAAATGTCTCTATATGCATGAAATGACATAGTAATCTTTAATAATCACAATATCCTCATAAAAATGCATGAACATATGAATCATTATCATAATACATGTCATACATGATTTTAAACATAAAATAGCCCATCAACATGAACATATATAAATACAATAACATGCATGGTGATGTTGCCATAACCATGGCATTTTCATGGAAAATGCAAGGACATATAAATCTTGATTATAATACATGAAAATATCCTAAATGCATGAATCATGCATAACATGAGGAATGTATGGAATGGGATAACTAACAAATGCAAGAGCAAGGAAAACATGGTAAAAATAACAATAAAATTTCAAAACTTATTTTGAAATCTATGAAAAAAGCATTTTCATGATTGAAAGTTGATTTTCAAGAAACTTTTAACAAAAATCTATAAAGAAAACTAAACGAAAACATTTAAAGATTATAGCTCAAAATTAGGCCATAAACATAGTTTTTACACCTTTGGCTCAAATCATTACCTAAGAATGGCTTATGATCCTCAAGCTCACATAAGATGAAGAGAAAAATGATTAAAAATAAAGTAGAAAACAAGTGGAGAAGCCACCTTGGATCAGATCTGAAAAAACTATCTCTTTTTCTCTTTTTTTCTGTCTTTCTCTTTTTTCTTTTCTGATTTTTTCTACTGATTACTAGCTCTCCCCTTATTCTAGACATTTAAGGGGATTAAAAACCTTTCTTAGCTAATTGCTTCTTATCCCCATGCATTTTCATTGAGAACTTGACAACTCATACAAGCTTGCTCGCAAGCAATCTCTATTAGGCTACGTGCTCTGATCAAAGGTTGAAACCTTTCTAAATGGAGCATGTTTTCACCTAAGCATGGTGGGCAATCTCAGTTGCATGCTTTTAAAGAGAATCCCCATTCTAAATGGTCATATCTTGGTTTCATGTAAGAAAGGTATTTTAACTTTAACTCAAAATAGCCATCCATTGAAATTTAGCTGAACTAGACACAAAATAGTCAGAAGATAACCAAACTAGATGCCATTCAGTTCTCGCGTATGATTTTAGCATTATACTCATTTATCCTAAGCTCATTTAAACTTTAATGGCTTAATCCATGTGGGTGGTTCTGATGCCTATGTTTCATTGTAAAAATGTTTGTAAAGGACCTTTAATATCGTTATAAAGTGATCCAATGCCATTAACAAGGTGAAATGTAACAAAACCTGAGTAAAAAAGCTTGTTCGTGGTGAAAATTTTCCTACAGTATCGACACACAGGTGTTTGTGCTTCTATGTTGACACCTAATTTCATCCCAGTCTCTTCCCTGACAGTCCAAAAATATCCAAGACCAAGAACTTAATGGCCGCCAATGAGGCTAGATTTTCTCAGGGTGAACTAGATGTTTTTAAGGCCGTTTTTGTCATGTCTAAATAGTCACAGGTGCATGTGACAAAATTATCACCATTTCAAGGATTGTAGAGAACAAATCTCGGATAAAAAAGATGAAAAACAAGGTAAAAAATTAGTTTTTAAATTTATTCTTTTCAAATTCTAAAATTATTTCTGCAGATGTTATCATTGATCAAAATTTTCATTTTTAGGAATTTTTTTAAAATTTAAAAAGTTGACCATCGTATATTTTTAGCGATACTCGTGCAGTATTTATGTTGATACTCACTCCAAAAAATAGAAATATTCAAGAAAAAATTCATATTGGCATTTTTTACCACAAGATATCAAGTTATCAATTTTGGGATTTAAATTTAAACTTTTCATAGTACCACGAATATCATACTCGTGAAATTCTTTCCAGTACAAAATGTTCTTGATTTCAAGTTTTCATCTTTATTGTTTTTATAAATTAATATTTTGATCAATGTATTGAATAAAATTCATTTTTATAAAATTTAAAAAATATTTTTGAAATTTTTTCATTTTCAAGATATGGAGTTTTTTACTTTGTAAATTTTTTGGGAGGATTTTTTGAGTTTGTAATTTTTTAAATTCTTCAAATATTTTCATTAAATTCATATTAAATCAGTTTTTGAAAATTTAATTATTTTAGGAGCTTTTTATTTCTTCTGAAAGGACTTTGCTCGTAAAATTTTATGAGTTTAAAATTTTTAATTGCATTTTTCTTGTACCTAAAATTTTTCAAAAATTTATTTTTGAATTTCTTATATCAAAATTTTATTAATTTTATTTTTAATTGATTAAATTTTATTTTTTCCCATTTCATGGGCTTTAACGTCTGTTAATGGCTAGATAAGCTCATTAATTTTTTGAAAAGCTCAATGAGCCCATTTTCATTTTTTAACAAGCCAAAGAAGTTTACTGTGACTAAATTTTTAATTAAAATTGGTATAAAAAATTTTATTCTTGGAATACATAATTTTTAATTTATTACAACTTAGTCCTTGTAATTTGTTTTTGTTCTAATTAAAATTTTTCTCTATTATATTTCTAGAATCACACAAAATGACAAACATATTAGTTAAACCTTATCTTAAACAACAAAAAAATCTAAAATAAATAAATGAATAAAATAAAATAAAAGAAATGTGTAGAAATTGGTGGAAATGGCTAAAAGCAATTTGACCAAAGGGCTTTATACACTCTTTGGACAACTTCCATCCCCTATAAATAGGGAATGACTTCTCCATTTTGGGTTCTTGGCTTTCCAAAAAAAATATAAAAAAAAACTGAATTTCTTTAGGTTTTTAAGCTTTTAAAGGCAAATTCTTATACAAAATTTTTAGTCTTTGCTGTTTTCATTTATTTTTCTTCCTTTTATTGAGCCAAAATTATGCTTGTGCTGTTGGATTTTAATCCATGTTGAAAGGCCAAGTATAATGGCTGTGGTGAAAGTTTCTTGATTTTGTTGTTAAATTTGATTTTGCCTAAAAATAGGTTGATTTTCATTGATAGTATTTGTGTTTGTTGGTAGATATATTGTTGTTTTTATGTATATATATTTTATGTTATTTTTCTTAATATTTTCATGATAATTTATGTTGATTTATTCATTATTTTTTAATGTTTTTGTGCTTATTTATGCTTGGTAAAAATTATAACATGTATGTATATTAATATTTATAAAATATGCGATGGAAAAATTATTTTTGGCTAGAATACCATGATGGCCGAATGATATATAGCTTTGGATTCAATTTATTTCTTGATTTTTCTTGATATTTAGGATACTTTGTAAAGTTTGAAAATTTTGAAGGCTAAAAAGTTAATTTTTCCAAAATTTTGAAGGCCTTGGAAGGGTAATTCCAAGCCTGGCTAAATCTCATCTTAATGATTTTGTGATGTTTGGATTTTTTAAGCTATTTTATAAATATAGAAATTACAGGGACCTAAATTGCAAAAATAAAAGTTTTGTTTCAGGGCCATCCAACTTGGTTGATTGCTTGTGGATACTTGTGAAAATGTTTTTATGCTTATTGTAATATGTGTGAAATGTTTTATGCATTTTCCATTATTTTGGGATCATTTTGTAAAAAATTTAGAGACTTATTTGCAAAATTGTAAAATTTTCGTTTAAGGGCCACAAGTGCTTGGCCGAATTGATTATGTGATCTTTGGTATGATTTCCATGATTCTTTTAATGTGTTTTATGTTATTTTGTGATGTTTATTTTATGTGAAGACTAAATTGGAAAGTTAAAAAATTTTAAAAATTATGTATTTTAGGATTAATGTGATTTTCTTACATTTTAATAATATTTCTAGCACTCCTCTGATCCTTCAGAGGGTTATAGAAATTATTAAAATTTTTTATATTCCTCTAGTTTTTCAGTGAGAGTATGAAATGCAATTTTGCAAAGTTTAGAGACCTATTAGCAATATTTGTATTTTAGGTCAATCTTGATATCTAAGTTATTCATGGAAGGTATAATTGTCATTTCATATTATTTCTGAGTCTCCTAGGTTACCAGGATACTTTTACGTCAGAGGTAAACCTTTGGGACATTTTAATAATTTATCTTAGAATCAAGTACTATGTTATCACCGGGATACTTCTATGTTGAAGGTGTATAATAGGAATATGTTTGTCTTTTTATGAAGTTATTGAATCCTTTAGGTTACCGAGATACTTCAATGTTGAAGGTAGACCTTAGAGACATTTTAGTAATTTATATTAGAACCAAGCCTTATGTGATCACTAAGATACTTTTATGTTGAATTTGTACAATAGGAATAGGTTCATTTGTCTATAACGTTATAAAATCTTTTAGGGTACCGGGATACTTATATGTCAAAGGTACACCTTAGGGATATTTCATTAATTTATTTTAGAATTGTATTCTTTAAGGTCACCAAGATACTTTTATGTCAAAGGTGTACGCTAAAGGACATGTCGATCATTTCGACCAGATTAGGATCCTTAGAGTAAAGTTTAGTACATTTGTCTAAACCAAGTCTTAAGGAATTTTTTATATTATTACTTAAATAAAATTGAAATTTTTAAAAATTAAGGCAATGTCTCCGATGTTAAAATAGTGAGTAGAATTTCTCCTAGCATATGAGAGAGGTTTTATGGATTATTTTAATAATGAGATATTCTTTTGAAAAATAAAAGTCAAAATTTTTCGAACTGAAAAATAAAACTTTTTGTGTTCCTTTATTTCTCCAGCGGGCTACAAAATATATTTTGATTTCTCAAAACCTTTCGTATTCCACCAGCTCTCCAACGGGGTATGAAAGAGAATGATAAAAACTTTTGTATTCTTCTAGTCTTCTAGAAGGGTGGGAAAGATATTTTGATTTAAAAAAAAAATTACAAACTCGATTTTCTCATTCAGAATAATAAATTTGTTTCATAAAAGTTATTTCTAAATGTAGGAATTATAATTAAATATTGAATATTGAAATTGAATAAAAATCAGAATTTAAATTAATATATGGTTAATAAGGTACCGATTATCAAGCATCACGAAAAGGTCAATCTTTATTTGTAATTGTAACTAACTCTCGGACCCTTTCATGCGATCTCTGATATCTTCACAGGTCTCGAAGTTTATTTTTATGGGTTTCATAACCCTCGAAATACAAACTCTAACAAGTGACCAATCTCACTTGCTAGAATAGATTGATGGCAACTCTAAAAAAAATGGTCATTTTATAACGATTATTTAGAGTCAAGTCGAGTGAGCGATTCATCTCGACAACTTAGTCCCTAGATATGAAAAATAAAAAATAATATTAATGATGATATGGGCTCCTAAAAATATAAAAATAAGCATATATATATATAGGAACACCCGCTATTTTAAGTTATGTTAGTTAGGATTCACATATGGGCCATGTTGCGACATCATAGAACCAAAAACCTAGAAAATCATGACATTTATCGACACAATATGCATTGTATTGATAATATGGCCTTGTATCAATGCAATACATGTTTTAGGCCAGAAATGACCAAAAAATGATGATGTATCGATACATTTCATTAATGTATCATACATCTTCATGAATTTCATAAAAATGACATTTTTTACATTTTTCGATATAGTCCCTAAGCATTTCAAACCTCCCCAAAAAAATTTTTTGCCAGCGCCGTGTTGCCTATAGAGCCTAGTGACATAGACCTGCAGTTGTCTTCCTTTTTTATTTTTATTATCTTACTTTATTACCTTCCAATTAAATCCTGAAAAGTCAAAAAATTGGTCAGGGAAGAAAGATGGGTGCATTTCATCTAAAAATCTTCGGCTAGGCATAGTTTGTTTAAAAGGGGCCCAACAAAATTAGATGTCTAGAGTTGCCCCTCTTTGGCTAATGCTGAGGTTCAAGAATAAGGTAAAAACTAAAGACACAATTTTGTCTAGGCTTCTTGTTTTTCATTTTTTTTATTTAGCATGAAAATGACCTATATAAAGCTAATAGTTGGAACAAATAACCTAGTCGAAAATAATAATAGATGGAGTAACTTGGGTAAAAGAATGGTAGAAAACATGACTTGGGTAAAATCAAAAGCCAAAAAATTGACCTAAGTGAAACTAATTAGTCAAAAAGGGTTAAATAGGGGGAAGCTTATTAGTTGAGGAAAAGAGGCCTAAAGCTAAACCTATCAGTCAAAAAAGATGACTAGGCGAAACCTATTAGTCGATAAAGATGACTAGAGCGAAATCAATTAATGAAAAAAAGCAACGAGGGCAAAACTTATTGGTCAAAAGGATGACTAGGGCAAAACTTATTAGTTGAGAAAATGTGATTATGATAAAACCTATTAGTTTAAAAGGATAACTAAGGTGAAACTTATTAGTCCAAAAAAGGTGACTAGGGTGAAACCTATTAGTCTAAAGAGATGAGTAAGGCAAAACATGTGTCAAACGAAGGCAGCTAGGGCAAAATGTATTAGTTGAAAGAAGAGAATAGCCAAAACCTATTAGTCGATAAAAAGTGACTAGGGCGAAACCTATTAGTCGAGGAGATGACTAGTGAAAAACCTATTATTCAAAAACTTTCATAGGCCAACTTCACCAGGCTTACAACATGGCTAGCTACATTGGGTTTTTCATTTAGCGTCGATTTTAACTAGGATGAAACATATTAGCTACTTTCGAGCTTTCTCATCCAGCTGGCAATTTTAGCTGAGATGAAACCTATCAACTGCTCTTTGATGCTAATTTTACTATAGCTATGCCTACTAGCCATTCTTGGGCTGCATTTCAGTGCTATTTTCAACTAGAGATATGCCTACCAACTACTTTTGGGCTTTCACTTCAGTGCCAATTTCAACTGGAGCTATTCCTACTAGCTACTCTTGGGCTTTTTTGTTTTCAATGCCAATTTCAACTGAGATGAAACATATCAGCTATTCTTGGACTTTTTTCTTCAATGCCAATTTCAACTAGGTCTAAAACTACCAATTAGTTGTGGGCTTTTTCATTTTGGTACTAATTTCAACTGAGATGAAACCTTCAACTACTCTTTATTTCAATGCCAATTCCAACTAGGACGAAACCTATTAACTACTCTTAGGCCTTTTTTATGCCAATATCAACAGGGTTTAAACCTACTAACTTCTCTTAGGCTTTTTCATTTTGGTGCCAATTTCAACTTGGATGGAACCTACCAGTTACTTTTGGGCTTTCACACTTGAAAAGGGTGCAAACATTAATGATGCAAAATGCCAACACCTATGCATGGTGCAAATGTTCTTGAAATGATGCAAATCGAAAGAGGACATGATAGATGCATCATTTCATCTCATGTCAGAAAAGGATTGGGAGTGTTAGTCCTATTATATGTCAATGGAATTTTATCATTTGATGCCTCATCATTGCTAATTTTTTCACTTTTTGGGGTTATCCTATTAGCGAAAGCTTATGTCAAAATTTTTGGGGTAGTCTAGTGCTAACCCCAGTCAGACCTTTCATTTTGACTTTAAAGTCCTGAGAATACTCTGATCTTTTTGAAAAGTTACCAAATACAAAAGTTAATGTTTATTAATTCAAGATTGGAAATCTTATAGTTTTATGCAGTCAAAGTATTAAAGCTACATTCCTTTACTTAAGGTATATACATATGCCAACTCTTATTTGGTGAGGATTACCCCTATTGGGATCAAGTAAGAACTTAAAATCATTCAATCATTTAGGGTTTACTGAACAAGACCACCTTTTTGTTCTAACCTAAGAGAATTTTACTCAACTGCAAATCCCAAAAGTTAGGGTTAGTTCTTAATATCAAAGGTGATGGGCATGTAATGTCAAAGTTGTTCCATAATTGGTAATTATCATTAGAGTCTTTTCTGAGTAAGATAAGAATATCAGTTTAATGTCTTAAATGGGTTGACCCTCATAGGGCTGGGTTTGAATTTGACACAAAAAGGTCATGAGTTATTATAGTAAAATCAAGGTAGATGTTTTCTTACTAGATTCCTTGAAACACAAACAGTATGGTTACAACATCCTTTTAATCTCCAAACAATTATAGTTCAACAAGTGCTAAACTAAGCTAGTAAACATCATGTCTCAAAGGTTAATTTGGAAAGCTTATGGTAAGTGTTAGTTCCTAAAAATGAGCACTAAAGCTTAAAAAGTTATCTTTGAAGGTATTGGGAAAATTTTTACATTTGCCTTAACCATTGTTCGCATCATGAAATTCTTTCGAGGTTTAAATTATCCCTAAATTGACATGGTAAAGTTTTTTTTTTTGGTGGCTAGCTTTGTCGATTTGGAACCGATTCCAAAGTTTTTCAGTTTATTCTAGACTATTTTTTAAGGTTTTCACCGTATAATTTCTTTTATATATTTTTTGCCCTATCATATTTTTAAGGACTCAAAACTTATCCAAGAAATGGCATTTTTTAAAAGTTTTCCAAGAATGGCTCGATAGTCAAATAGATATGTTTGATTAGAATGGTCATTCAAGGCACATAATGTAGGCCATGGTTCATGGTCCAAAAAAAAAAAAGATAGATAGGCCCAAATTATGTGTTTAAGGGTGAATGAATCAAGGATCATTTCTCTTAAGGAAGAGTTCCATTCTTTACTTCTCTCAAAATGAGGTAACTTTTCATCTTTTTCAGTTTCCTTTGCTTCTCTAAGCTTTTTAGGTTGTTCCTTTTTGGTTATTTCATTATGAACTCAAAGCTTGAACTTTGATCTGCTTGGTGCCTCATGATAATTAGCATGTTCTTCATGAAGCTTTGCAGTAGACTTTGCCCCTTCTAATCTTGAAGCTTTACTTTACCTTACCCTTATTGTGAAGGGTGATCCTTGATTAGGGTTCTTAGAAAAAATAATTCATTAGGCTCAAAAGGGATTGCAAAGGGGACTAATTTTTTTTTGTGAAAGGTTAGAAAAGATGACCAATTTTCATCCCAAACAAAACCATTTGACTTGACAAGCATTTCCTTAGGAAAGATGATAGTTTTCTCTTTGAAATAATTTTGAGTACCTTAATAACATGATATTGCACTTAATTTTTTTCCTTTTTCTTCTTATTTTTTTCTCAATCTTTTGGTTTATGTGTGCTCTTCAAAATTATCAACTCCATAACCACCAACGAACCCTAATTTTTGGTTAAACCTTTAAAAAAGGAATGGAATTAGCAAGGGAAACCTCTCGAATCTTATTTCTCGCTTGTCAGGATTGGGTTGAAAAGGATTCATAACTAAGGAAAATATTTTTGCCTCATGTTGGTTCTCATTCCTCATGAATCAATGATTTGAAGAAGTGTCAAGGAATCTGTGTAGTAAGGTTATCCAAGTGAATTTCGGAGATCTCAAAGTCCCAGCATTATTTTAACACATGTCAAACTATCAGTATATGAATTGTTAGAAGCATAACATGTTTGTTCAACCTCTAAAGAATCTAGAGAGGGTAGTTCAGTTTCAAAAAGTTCTTATTTAAATGGTAAGACACGCATAATCGAAGGTGAAGGTTTTTTCATTTTTCATTGTTTGAAAGAGTCTAATTTAATGGTAATCACCAATCACATTAAAAATCTTTTTAAATGTTCACATTACCCTTGGTACTAGGAAATCATCAGTAAAAAAGTTCATAGCCTATTAAGATGCATGATACGTACAAATTGAACTTTATTCATTTCAAAACAAGGTTCATAGTTTCTATAAAGAAAAGGATAAAATTTTAAAGCTAAGATAGAAACTACCCCTGATTGGCATACTACCCTAAAGTTGATGAACCTTAGGTCGATTGTCCTTGATAGGTGTCTGAAGCTCTTTAAACTTTATCAGGTCTACATCCACGAGGGCCTACACTTTGTTCTTAAATGCATCAAAATTTTTCGTGGAATAGTCTTTTACCCTTTAGTCCTATTTGCATCTAATGCTCAGATTGTACATTTCGGGAAGCAGGTTTCCTAGCCTTTGTTAGGACAATGGAGATCATCAATTTTAGGTAAGTAGATGGAAAAGCTTGGTGTAGGAGACAAGTAGAGGGTAATATAACTTAACTCTTTTTCTCATCCACTTTTAAAAATTGCTCCATAAACCTATTTGCATGTTCAAACTTTGAACTGGGTAAGCTTACATGAAAAGTTCTAGAGCTTAAGGATGGATCTGTGGAATTCGTCGATTGATAAAAGGTTGGGGTGAAGACTAAGTTCAAATGGATTTTCTCGTTCCTCCAATTTGCTTTTATTCTTATTGTTAATAGTTGAATTTCGCGTTCATTGATTAATAGCATTGCTGTTTTGCCCGACTAATGCTACATCACTCATATCTACGATTCTTCCGGTTTTTATGCCATGCTTGATTTTTCCTACAGCAAATAATATGTCTGCAAACTTCAAGAATGCATTTCTAACTAACTTGTAATATGGATGCGAAAGAGTATTAACAAAATAGGCTTGTAGTTTTCTGTTGGTGAGAGGTGATTAGACTCATGAGGCCACATCCTTCCATTGATAAGTATACTCCTTGTAACTTTCATTAAGATTCTTTCTCATTTTCTAATAAAGTCTGCCGATCCGAAGCCATCTACAACATCCTTCTAATGATAAGTATACTCCTTGTATCACTCCAGAAATGTTTGAGCCAAGCTTCTCCATGAAAGCAAATGACCTTTTTTCTAATTGGGAATACCACTCAAGCACTGCTCAGTTAAGCTCTTAGGAAAAATATGGATGAGCAACTTCTTATTCCAAGTACGCCCCACCATTTTGTGATAATATACTGTCAACTACATTTTTGGGCATGAGCGTCCACCATAGTTTTCAAATTATGGACTTCTTAAACTTTGGCAGAATGTTCACATCTAGAACAAGTAAAAGTTCTCTTATATCTTTGAATTCCTCTTCGTTCTCAGTGGCTTAAATCCTCTCTTTTAATCGGTTAAACTTATATGGCTTCTTTGAGCCCTATGTTGTTTCTAACAAACTTTCTATTAGTAGTCTTGATTTAAAAATCCCCAGCGAGGTTCGCACAACCTATCCTTTGGTCTTGAATTAGAAGTGAACATCTTTGGATAAGAGTCCACCCTTGTACACAAAATGTTTCTAAAGCTTATCTCTTTTTTCCTTTTCTCTGGACGATTTGAGGTATCTAGGACAATTATTCTCCCATGTGGTTTTGAATTTGGTCTTTTCTGAGTCGGCTAAATAGTTTGATCTTTTTCCATTTTGCTTTGTAGTTATGTCCGATGTAAAAAAAGTGTAAGAAGCACATGGTTAATTTGCAAAGGGTATGATCTTAACACCACCCCTTTTTATGGAATTTTTTTATTTCATTATAAAACATTAATGGTCATGAATGAATAATTATTGATAAATGTGATAATGAATGCAAGAATGAGTGGATAAGTACATCAACATCATTGGTATGCATGGGATGATGAATAATTAATCGAGCATAAACATGGGAAACCAATATAGAGGCAAGAATTATGACTCAAACATTGTCATCTTGCAAACATAAAAGCTCGAACTTTAATATTCATTGATAGATAGAGTATACAACCATATTTACATAAGTTCACAAAGCAACCAACAAGCTATGTCTATAACATTCCATTGGCCCAGCTATTCTAATGCCTTCAACCAATTCTAATGCCTTCAACCATTTCTTGATTCCACACCTACAAAGTCCACAAAGAAGCCATAGAAAGTTGTCTTTGTGAGCACTTTACCACCCTAGCACTCTAATGCTTCCAAAAGTCTTTTAATCCTACAGTAAGGGGATTATTTCTTGGTTAGTTTGCAATTGAAGTTTTTTATGCCAATTTCGAAGCTTGTGCTAGAAGATTCAATGGGTTAAAGTGCGAAATTCCCTTTACTACTGCCGGACATAGTATGGTGCGATAGAAGTTTAGCAACCCTTGGTTCGATCCATAGTACATCAGCATTGAGTAGGCTCTGAACTCTTCTTCTAAATGCATTGCTTTTTTTTATAGAATGTCCTCATAACCCTGTACGATATTCACAATGGGCATTAATGTTATACCATTTAGGAAAAGGTTAATTTGCACATGGTTAATTTCCAAAGGGTATGATCTTAACACCACCCTTTTTTATGGAATTTTTTTTATTTCATTATAAAACATTAATGGTCATGAATGAATAAATATTGATAAATGTGATAATGAATGCAAGAATGAGTGGATAAGTACATCAACATCATTGGTGTGCATGGTATGATGAATAATTAATCGAGCATAAACATGGGAAACCAATATGGAGGCAAGAATTATGACTCAAACATTGTCATCTTGCAAACATAAAAGCTCGAACTTTAATATTCATTGATAGATAGAGTATACAACCATATTTACATAAGTTCACAAAGCAACCAACAAGCTATGTCTGTAACATTCCATTGCCCCAGCTATTCTAATGCCTTCAACCATTTCTTGATTCCACACCTACAAAGTCCACAAAAAAGCCATAGAAAGTTGTCTTTGTGAACACTTTACCACCCTAGCACTCTAATGCTTCCAAAAGTCTTTTAATCCTACAGTAAAGGGATTATTTCTGGGTTAGTTTGCAATTGAAGTTTTTTATGCCAATTTCGAAGCTTGTGCTAGAAGATTCAATGGTTTAAAGTGCGAAATTCCCTTTACTACTGTCGGACATAGTATGGTGCGATAGAAGTTTAGCAACCTTTGGTTCGATCCATAGTACATCAGCATTGAGTAGGCTCTGAACTCTTCTTCTAAATGCATTGCATTTTTCTATAGAATGTCCTCATAACCATGTACGATATTCACAATGGGCATTAATGTTATACCATTTAAGAAAAGGGGGTTCATAGGGAGGAATATGCATAGGAACAGTGAGTTGATTTTGGAATAAGATAGTGTACAGTTCACTATAGTTTAATGGGATCAAATCGAATTTGCAGTTTCTTTCATCTTTTCGTGGTCTTTTTTTCAGTATAGACACGGTAGCAATAAGAAGACCAATAGGGTTGGAGGGTAGACTAATATGCACAAATGCAAAGTTAGCCAGTTTTACTTCGATCATATGAATAGGCTAGGGATCAGAATCTTCACCGAGTAGTATGTTGGACTTGGTTTTTGAGTCTTCAAGTGCCAAAAGTTGGGTTGAAGGCATTATTGACTCTTAGGGATCAGCCAAAAGATCTCTAATGATTTTTTCAACTTGAACAATTATTCCTTTATCTCTTATATCTCACATCTTATTCCTCTGACTATTCCATCTAAATCATTTTTTCATGCTTTTAATCAATCTCCCATTTTTGATTCCTTGGATATCGAGGATAATGATGCTTTTAGGCAAATTTCTCTTCTTGTCCCATGTAAACCCTCGACCATTCTTACTAGTCTGCCTAGCTGAGTTTTCATTCCCTGGCCTTCATGACCGAAATCTACTTAGATGCTTTCTAAAGAACTGATTCTTGCCTCTAATTAGTCTCCTATGTTTTTGCCCTTTGAATGTAATAAACAAACAGGTTTAGTGATTCATGATTTATGAATGCATGAGCTTAATGATAATAAAAGGCGTGAAAATTTTGAAATGCAAGGATGCTTGGAGGAAATTCATGTATGTAAAAGATATGAATGTCATGTGATGAATGCAAAAAATAAAAGAAAAAGAAGTCTTAGCATTGCTTTTATTTCTTATATAACAAAGTGCCTCAAAATTTTTTGGATGAACATTTTTTTGTTTTTTTTTTCTTTAATGTTTTTTCATTTTTTGACTTTTTCCTTTCATTTTTTTCACTTTTCCTTCTCCAAAAAATTCATTCTTAAAAAGGATTTTTTTTTTGTTTTTCTTTCTTTTTTTTAGGTTATTGAAACTTTTATTCTTGCAACAATAAAGACAAGATAATATTTGCCAAAAATTTGCCCCAAGAAAATTCCTTTAGTCGTTATGACATCTCTAAGGATAACAAAAAAAATAAAGCAAAAGTGATGAACATTCACCATTACCTATCTTAAAAGTTTGAGTCATAAAATATGAGAAAAAGGTAAGAAGTGTTCCCCTTGTGTACTTAGTTTTGGGAAAATGCTAGTAGAGGTCTAGCATGGCTCTACCTTGTTTGGCCATTATGGTTCACAATATGGGGTTGCGTTTGCCATATAAGTAATTTTATGAAATGTTCTTGTAGTCCAAAAAAGGCTAATGAGGCACCCTGATCCTTATCTATCATAGGTTTCTATCGAAAAGGTTCCAACTCGCATGGGAATATTTTCCATGCCCATTCGAGGCTAAAACTTTATAAAGTGTAAGAATTTACACCTAGTAGATTTTTCATTGGCCCGGATAGAAGCTAATACCTCAGGAGGCAGACCTACTTCACCTGTTCCTAAAATATCGGATTACCTATACCCCTTTCCATACACTAGAGGATAATCTAATACATATGCTTGTGTACAGTGTGTGCAAGAAAATGACCAAACTTTTTACATCTTATTCTACAACCTTTACGCAAAATGCTCCAAATAAAAATAGAATATTATAATACAAACATAAATAACAAGAAGTAAATAAAGGAAGTGACAATAATAAAAATGCATGACTTATTAAGACCAACTAATTTAATTAATTCTAGGCCCGACTCCTAAAATATCTCGGCAGAGTTGCCAATCAATCATAGCATGCCAAATGCGAATCTGACATGCCAGACTTAAACAAATGAATTTTATTTTCTTGTACTAGGATAGGATTTAATTGTCGGAAGAATCACTCATCCAACTTAACCCTAATGGTCAATACGAATGACCAAATAACTATCAATTTGTTTTGGCTAGGTAAGATTGGTCACCTACCAAAGTTTATCTTTTGAGGATTACGAAACCCTCATAAACAAAGTCCAAAGTCTGTGCACTAACCTGAGATTTGTATGGAAAAGGTTTGGCATTCGATTTCACATAGAGTAAGACACGTCCCCGCCATGATGCCCATAAAATGGTAGCTATTAATTACGTGTTATCCCAAATCTCTATAAAAATTAATTTTAATATTTTGATACTTAATTATAATTCCCATATCTGAAATTGTTTGAAATCAATATTATTTTTTGGTTAAAAGTAAATCGGGTTTTAATCAATTTTGAAAATCAAAATATTTTTTATACCTCTTTAAAAACCTTGAGGAATACAAAAGTTTTATGTTTAGAAAAATTGAAAATTTAGATTTACATGTTTAAAGAGGGTTTTCCTTTGTATAAAGTAATCGATGTGGTGACTTTTATATACTAGAAGCACACCTATAGACTATTTTAACTTGAGAAAATTGCTTTGAATTTTTGAAGAGAAAATATCAAATTATAATTAACATATAAAAGTATTAAGTTTAAAGCATAATGTCATGAAATTGACACTAAAGTACATAAATGAAATGCAAAATGATCCTTTGATTATGAAAAATAATCTAAATGAATATAACATGCATGGACATTACGGAATGATCCCTAAATCATAGAAAATAATTTAAATGCATGAAAATTTGCATAATGACTCCCATGTCATGGCAAATGACTTAAATATCTCTAAAATACAAGAAATTACATGAAAGTCCTTAGATCGTGGAAAATGACCAAAATGACGTAAAAAATGCATGAAATGAAAAAGGTCCCTAAGTTATAGAAAATGACCCAAATGACATCAAAATTTATAAAATTACATTTAAGTCCCTAGATCGTGGGAAATGACCTAAATGACATTACAATGCATGACATGACATAAAAGTCCCTAAAACATCACAAATTACTAAGATGATGCAAACATGCATGAAATTACATAATAACTCTTAAATCATGGAAAATGACTAAAATGGTGCTAAAATGCATAAAATTGCATAATAGTTTCTAAATTATGCATGAGTAATCTTTAATAATTGCAATATCGTTGTGGAAAATGGAAGAACGTATGAATCATTATCATAATGCATGAAAATGTAATAGAATACATGTCATATGTGATTTTAAACATAAAATAGCCCATCAACATAAACATTCATAAGTACACTAATATGCATGGTGATGCTGCCATAATCATCGTGTTTTCATGGAAAATGCATAGACATATCATCATGATTATAATGCATGAGAGTATCCTAAAATGCGTGAATTAAACATAACATGAAAAATGTATGGCATGGGATAACTGTCAAAAGCAAGAACAAGGAAAACAACCATAAATTATGCAAACTTATTTTGAGATCTATGAAAACAAGTTTCTCATGATGAATGTTGATTTTTAGGGAACTTTTAACAAAAATTAGCTAAGAAAACCAAAAGAAAACATTTGAAGATCATAGCTTAAGATTTCGCCATAAACATGGTTTTTAAACCTTTGACTCAAATCATCACCTAAGCTTGGCTTAGGATCCTCAAGCTCACATAATTGAAGAGAAAAATGATGAAAAATAGAATAGAAAACAAGTGAAGAAACCACTTTGGATCATACTTGAAAAAACTCTTTCTTTTTCCTTTGTTTTTCTCTCTTTTTTTTCTCCTTTTCTTTCTTTTTTTTTTTCTTTTCTGGCTTTTTCTGTTGAGAACCAACTATCCCCCTATATTGGACTTCCAAGGGAATTAAAAACCTCCTTTGGCTGAATGCTTCCCATCCCTATACACTTCCATTGAAAACTTGACAACTTACCCAAGCTTGAGTGATATCTGTACCACACTAGGTGGTCTGATTAAGGGGTGAAACCCTTATAAATTGAACATGTTTTCAACTAAGTTTGGTGGATAATCTTAACTGCACACCCTCAAAGTGAATCCCCACTCCAAATGGCCATATCTTGATTTTATTTAAAAAAGATGTTTTAACTTTAGCTCTAAATAGCCATCCTTTGAAATTGAGCTAAACTAGATCAAAATAATTAAAGGACAACCAAAGTAGATGCCATTTATTTCCTATGTATGATTTAAGCATTAAACTCATTTATCCTAAACTTATTTAAGCTTTAATGGGTTAATCTATGTAGGTGGTTTGCATGCTTACGTTTCAATGTAAAATGTTTTTGAAGGACCTCTTATATTGTTATGAAGTGATCTAAGGCCATGAGAAGGTGAAACGTGAGAAAACTTTGGTAAGAAAGCTTGTTCGTAGCGAAAATTTTCATGCAATATCAATAGCTACGTGTTTGTATCGATACAGGTGCTTCCCAAAACCAAAAACCCAAAAAATCACAACATTGTATCGATACAATATGGCCTTGTATCATTATAATGCATGTTATAAGCCTAAAAAGACCAAAAAATGATGATCTATCGATACATTAATACATCTTCATGAATTTCATAAAAATGACATTTTCTTTTACATTTTTCTTTGATATAGTTCTTAGGTATTTCAAACCTTCCCAAAAATAATTTTTTGTTTGGCATCATGTTGCCTATAGTGCCTGGCGACATGCCACCTAGCAATTGTCCTCTTTTTTTTTTTTTTAATTTTTGTTATCTTATTTTATTACCTTCTAATTAAATCTTAGGATGTCAAAAACTTGGTTAGAGAATAAAGATTGATGCATTTCATCTGAAAGTCTCCAATTGGGCATGGTTTGTTTAAAAAAGGTCCAGACAAAATTAGGTGTCTATAAGCTCATGTTCAAATTTGTTTGAATTTGGACCTTTGACTTTGTAAATCAATTTGGATCGAATTTAACTCTCAACACAAACAAACTTTTGAGATCGAGCCTGCTTTACCAACTCTAGTAAAAAAAGTTCATTGAGTGCATTTCATGTCAAGGTTTGGTCTTATCTATTAGGCATAAAAAATATAATATTAAAAGTCAAAATTACCTCTACTAGTGTAAACACCTAATTTCATTGAGGCCTCTTTTTCCAATAGTCCTAGTTATTAGAGATCAGGAACATAGCTGTTGCCCTAGTGACACATTTTTGTAACTCATTCTGTCACATATAGATAGCCGTATTGGCATGTGACAAAATAAATGCCATTTGAAAATCGATCTCAAATAAAAAGAACTAATATTGAAAATTAGTTTTTAAAAATTCTCTTGTCAAATTTTGAAAATCATTTTTGCATATGAAATCACTGTCAAATTTCTCATTTTTAGGAATTTTTTAGATTTTTTTCATAAAATTTGTGAAGTTAATCGTCGTATATTTTTACCGATACCAGTATAGTATTTTATGTTGATATGCATTCTAAAAAAATAAAAAATATTCAAGAAAAATTATATATTGGCATTTTATACTATAAGATGTCAATTTGTCAATTTTGCCAATTATTTTTGAATTTCTCACAATATCGTGAATATTTTGCCCCCAAATTTTTTCTGTAAAGACTTGTTTTGGATTTCAAATTTTCATCTTTACCATTTTTTAATATTTTTGATAATATGTTGTATTTACTTCATTCTATAAGTTTTAATATATTTTTTAATTTTTATTGGTTCTAAAATACAAGCTTTCCTTATCTGTAAAATTTTTGGTAGAAATTTTTGAAGTTTTAAACTTCAAAATTCTTTAAATATTCCCACTAATTCTCATAAAATCATTTTTGAAAAACCCTCATCTATTTTATGGACTTTTCTTATTTTCAAAATACGAAATTTTCTATTCCGTAATTTTTCAGTTGGATTTTTTTGAGTTTATAATTTTTAAAATTCTTAAAATATTTTTATTAAATTCATACTAAATCAGTTTTGAATATTAAATTCCTTTTATGAGCTTGGATTTTTTTCTATATCAATTTTTTTTTGCAAGGATTTTTCTTGTGTAATTTTAGGAGTTTTGGATTTCTAATCAAGATTTTTTTTTTCATTATTTCATTTTTAAAATTTTATTTATGATTATCAATTTTAATTTTAATTCTTTTTATTTATTTATTTATTATTATTATTATTATTATTATTATTTCAATTTTGTTATGGATTTTTTTAGTAGTTTCATGGAAACTTGTCTAGTTGATTTCTAACCTCTCCCTTAACCAATTTACTTGGTTTTTAATTGCCCATTAGATGATATTATTAAGATAATCATGACAAAATATTGTGAATGACTACTAATTACTTGTCAATTTAATATATCTCACCTTCTAATGCAAGTAATAAGTAAAAAAATAAAATTAATTAAAAAAATTTTAATGAATTTCAGCCAAGGGATTTTTTTCATCCCCTTGGCTGAACATCCCCCTTAAAAATAGGACAATTTTTTTATTTGAGGAAATTTTGGCTTAAAAGAAAAGAGAGAAAAAAAAGAAAAAAAACTACAAAATACTAAGTTTTTTCAACTTTTAAAGATTTCTTAAGGTAGATTTCTTCCTAAGGCTTTAGATTTTGTTCATTTTGTTCATTTTTCCTCTTGTTTGTAAGGCAAAATTTTGCTTAAGTTCATGGATTTTGATCCATGTTGAAAGACTAGGCATGATGGCCATGAACCATTTTTTTTATCTATTTGTTTTGTTTAATTTTTCTTGATAATAAGTTGTTTCCTTTATGAATCATGTTTTGTGTTATATTTGTCATATATATGATCATATGTATGCTATTTTTCTTAGTATTTTCTTCTTGATATGTTGAAATAAGGTATTTAAATATTTATTTTTATGATTTTATTATATGATGATGTTGATTTTGTTTGATGAAGCTTGAATATGTGATTACTGAGTTGAAAAAAATTTGTTTGGGAGATTATTTGGTATTGGCCGAAACTCATGCACATGTATATGATGATTTTTTTTTTATTTTTTGCGGCTATTTGGTAAATATAAAAAGCATAGGGACTAATTTGTAAAAAAATAAAATAAAAATAAATAAATAAATGTTTCTAGCCATCCAATGCTTGATCGAAACTCTCATACACACTTGGGAGTGCATTTTATCAAGTAGAAATACATTTTTTGGATTTTTTGGCTTTTTGTAATTTTAGAAAATTATTTAGAGACTTTTGTGTAAATATTGAAAAAATTATTCTAGGACCAAAGAAAAATGGTAAAACCTTGCTCGTGAATTTTGGATGTGATTTTGTGTTTATTTTAATTTATTTGATGTTTAATTTTGTGTTTTAATTATATAAGGACCAATTTGCAAATTTAGAAAAGTTTGGGGGCTATTAGGAAAATCTAGCATTTTAGGGTTAAAATAGTTATTTTTCACATTAAATATCTCATTTAGAACATTTTGGTAATTTTGGAATATTTCTAGCGTTCTACAATTCCTCCGGTGGGGTGTAGAAAATATTAAAACCTTTCATAGTCTTTCGTTTCACCTTTAAGGTATAAAATGCAATTTTAAAAAATTTAGGGACTTAATTGCATTTTTTGCATTTTAGGTCACCTTCGATATCCAAACTACCCTTTAGGGTAAAAATTGTAATTTTTTACCTTTATCGAGTTTTTTAGGGTTCTCGAGATATTTTCATGTCGAAGATATACTTTTGGGGTATTTTGGTAATTTCTCTAAAATTGAGTGTTAGTGTTGTTTCTAAGATGCTTTTATGCCAAAGGTATGCATTTAGGATAGGTTCATAATTTTTATTAAGTTCTTAGGGTTATCAAGATACTTTTATGTAGAAAGTATATCATAGGGGTATTTTGGTAATTTATATAAAATAGAGTTCGATGTAGTCATCGGGATGCTTTTATGCCAAAGGTGCATATTTAGCATACGTTCACCCTTCTATGATTATTTTTGAATCCTTTAGGGTTATTAGGATATTTTTATGTTGAAAGTGTACTCGAAGGGCATTTTGGTAATTTCACATTAAAGACAAGTCCTATGTGATTATTGGGATGCTTTCATGTTGAAGGTACACATTAGGGATAGGTTTGTTATTTTAGACTATTTCTAGGTCTTAGTATACTCTATTAATATTTTTAATAAAATCGGATTTTTTTAGAAAATTAAAGTAATGTCTCTAAGTTAGAATAATGTGTATAATTCCTCCCAGAATATGAGAGGGGTTCTACGGATTATTTTAACAATGAGATATCTTTTTCAAGGTGAAAATTGGGAATTTTTCATAAAGTTTGAAAAAAATATAACCTTTTACATTCCTTCGGCTCTCTAGTAGGGTATGATAAATATTTTTATTTTAAAACCTTTTACATTCCTTTGGTTTTCCAATGGGGCACAAAAAAAACTTTCATGTTCCATTGGTCCTCCGAGAGGTGCGTAAGAGATTTTGATTTTCAAAATTTTCAAAAACCTGATTTTCCCTGCACATAATGATAAATTAGTTTCATAAAATATTATTTTGGGAATTACAATTAAATGTCATATGTTGAAACTGAATATAAGTTAAAATTCAAGTTAACACGTAATGAATAAGGTATCAATTTTTGGGCATTATAAGAAGGTATACTTACTTGTGATTGTAATCGACTTCGGGACTCTTTTTATATGATCTCTAGTATGATCGTGGATTTCGAAGCTAGTATTTTAGGATTTTGTAAGCCTTAAAATATGAATTCCAGTAGGTGACCAATCTCACCTAGCCTAAGTAGATTGATGGCTACTCCAAATAAATAGTCGTTTTGTAATGATTCTTTGGGGTTAAGTTAAGTGAGCGATTCATCTCAATCACTCAATCCTTTGGAGATGAGAAAATATTAATATTGATATGTCCCATAACAATAGTGATATATCAATAAATATAGGAATGAAGGCCTTTTAGTTAAACTTAGTCAGGATTCGTATTCAAGCCATGTTGCGACAACTAGAAATGAAAATCTCCCATGAGCGAAGTTGAATCGAACACTCTTGAACAAATTTACTTGGAAACCATAAAATCTATTGTGTTATTAATAAATGGTCTAAAAACATTTATAAAATTATTGTATTGGGTAATATATAATTTTAATGCATCAAAATTCATTTATGGTCGATATGGAAACATGAATTTCTACTAAAAAATTTGGATTTGAATTTACAAATCTAAATTTTTTGTTTGGATGTCAAATAAAAAAATGGATTTGGCTTTTGACAAATTCAACATCAATTTTGACTTAGCCTGAATCTAAAATTTAAAATTTCTTTTGAAAGTGAGAATTTACAAAATCATTTCTTTATTACTACTCTATCTTGTATAAAGTTAGAAAAAATTTTTAATCAAATCAAAATCCAAATTTTAATTATCCAAACAAAAAATTTTAAATTTAAAAATTTAAAAATCATAAATTTTAAATCTAAAATTTAGAAATTCAAAATCAAATTTAAATTTAAATTTTCAAATACAACTTTAATTAATAGTTAATCCTAAAAAGCGTTTTAAGATTTTCGTAGCCAAATTCTTAGAACAAAAGTAATGTTACAATTATCTCAAATGATGCTCCCAAGGAATAAATATCATAAAATTCATACGATGCAAGATAGGAATTTCTATGTATGAAATTTTTGAAAAGTATTTACATTTTTTTTCAATAAAAATGGGGAATAAAATTACCTTTTTTCAGAAATATGGTCCAATTTTTTGAAAATCTTGAGAGTCCCCTTGCAAGCTTTTATTAAACACAAAGTTTTACTTGGTTTATTCAGATAATAATTTATAAAAAATTATATTCAATAAATCAAATATTTAAATAGTAATATTTATAATTTTTTTTTATTTTAAGTTGCAGTCTCCTTTGTATTGAAAAAAGAATAGCAAATGAGTTTCCCGACCTGTTGTTGCATAGTTTACTCTCTTTTTGGTCCGTTATGCATCAGTTTGACTAATTTATATACGTAAGACTACCTGTTTTTGGATGACATATGTTGCCGATGAGAAGTCTCTGTCTCAAAATCTTCAAACCTTATACTTGATGTATGCCTGAATTAATGTCGACATTGCTATTTCATTCGCTAGAATTACCTTATGGCAAAATCCTAAGCTCACTAAGTTTTAAAGCAAGAACTAATTCCAGATGTTTGCCCTAAATCAGACTTGACATATCCTGTTAGATCGGGATGACTGATCTCTCAAAATATTTTTTATATAAAGAAGATCATAGTCAAAGAATAGGAAGAGATTACAGAGGCTGCTAGTTATTGATCATCATTGTGGTTTTCTGGATGCTTCATGGATGTCTAAAGAACAGCGATGCCATGCAGTATACCACCATACGATCAAAGAAAGGAGACTTATGGCAGCAAAATCAAAAAAGTAATATGATCTTATTTTTTTAAAAAAATAAAGAATTAATTTTTATATGACACATGATATATAAATTAAGAAGTTTTTGAATATTGTTATACATGAATTTGACATTAAAAAAAAAAAAAAACTTAAATATGAGATGATACATAAAATAACACGAGGATCACGACATGAACACATAAATAAAAAATTATATAAAATAAAATGATAAAAAATTATGAATTATTTGAATAATAAAAATTAGACTTAGTAATTTCGTACAAGATATGAAAAAATAATAAAAATACAATACATCATAAAAAACAATGTTAACATGACATAAATGCATAAATATATCAAAATTAATATAATACGAATATGTAATATTTGAAATATGATTAATACATAAAAAAATATTGAATTATTAAATGTTTTTTACCTGAATAAATTATAAAAGAAAGGTAATCGTTTGCATATCTTAATCAACAGTTATCCCCTTCAATATCGAAGGGTTGATAAACTAGCCTAGCTTACTCCTTTTTTTTTTTTTTTTTAATAAATTAGGTGCTAAGTTGCTGACTAAAGAAACAAAAGCATAAAATTTATAATTATAGTTGTGTAATTAATTATTATAATTATAAGAATGTAAAAATATTATATGAAATTTATATTTTTAGACGGTTTATTTACTTAATTCTGTATTATTATTGTAATATTGCAATAAAAAAAATTAAAGGTGCGCCTAGTAAGCTTGAACTCCACTGCTAAGCCATCAAACTGCCATCTGTAACAATGCTGTTGCCAAGTGTCTCTGATCTTTGAGACACCTTCCGTATTCACAAAACCACCAGGTGTACGTTCATGTGTCATTTCTAGCTACGTGTCAATGGCGCCAAAGACTCCAATCCAGCAGGCGATCCCCTCCATATATACTCTTGTTACAGAGGTTGCCAGGACAACACCAACGACTGACAGGAATCCAGCCACAATCAAGTCATTGTATTGCTTGCTTGAAATACGTATAAAGAGGGGCATCATTTTCATTGACCCAACATGAGCCAGGGACAACCAAGAAGGCCTCAAGAAGCAGCATCTCAACGTGAGAACGAAGAGCCCATCAAATACGGCGATGTTTTCAACGTAAGAGGCGAGCTCGCCAACAAGCCTATTGCACCCCAAGATGCAGCCATGATGCAGACAGCTGAAACCGAGGTGCTTGGTCAGACCCAGAAAGGTGGAACAGCTGCTGTCATGCAAGCTGCCGCCACAAGAAACGAGCAGGTTGGTCATGTAGGTCACAATGATATCACAGACATTGCTGGAGAACAAGGCGTCAGCGTTTCTGAAACTGATGTTTCAGGCCGGCGTATAATCACTGAATCAGTCGCTGGGCAGGTCTCATCTTTCTTTTTCCCTTGATTTTTCTCTTGAATGAACTTTCCGTTCATTAAAATTTATGTTTTCATTTCTTTTTAGGTTGTTGGACAATATGTTCAAGCTACGCCAGTTCTGACAAATCAAGTGGGGTTTGTTCAGCAAACTGCAATAACTCTTGGGGAAGCACTTGAAGCAACCGCCAAAACAGCGGGTGATAAACCTGTTGATCAAAGCGATGCGGCGGCAATTCAAGCAGCAGAGGTGAGAGCAACAGGTTCAAACGTTATAATCCCTGGTGGACTTGCAGCTACAGCTCAGTCTGCCGCTGCACACAATGCATCGGTGAATCGCAACGAGGAAAAGATCAAGCTCAATGATGTTTTAACGGTACATAATTACTTGGGGGTACTTCTTACATTGCGGAATTTTGATTGTTGAAGAGGTTCATATTTGAGAGTTAATGATCAGATTTTCTTTATTTGCAGGGTGCAACTGCAAAGTTGCCAGCGGATAAGGCAGTGACCAGACAGGATGCTGAAGGAGTGGTGAGTGCAGAGCTGAGAAACAACCCCAATGTAGCCACACATCCAGGTGGGGTGGCCGCCTCTATTGCTGCTGCTGCTAGGCTTAACGAGAACGTCAACATCTAGTAATAGTTGCATTTACAGACTACAGTTGTCAGTTATGATGTTGGCTTGAGAAAAGTATAGTGTATGAGTCTGAACTCTAGCAATAAAAAGGATGCCATCCTTTTGTAAAATATGGAACAAGTTCAAATGATATGCAGATGCCTTTTTTTTTTTAATGCTCCTATAATTCAGAACTTTTGAGCTCAATGTTAATGGTCAAAAAGATGGGTCCAGTTGGCTGACTCGTTAAATGGGCCTTATGCCTTGATCCATAAAGCTCAAAGATCTGACGGTCCTGAGGGAATCTTTGCTGTCCCAGACTCTGAGTCTGTCTGATGAATAATTGTTTTAAAAGATGATATAGCCCAAATCTATAATCATCTCACTAGTGATTCTCAAAATAAGCAAGCAAATGGACCTGAACGATTTGATGACAGAATCCTGAAGGTGCCCCCACTGTTTGATAAACGAGGAAAAAGTATAGTTTTTTTCGTTCTCCTTTCCAAGTCTTTTTTTTTAATTATTTTACAGCTGCAAGAGATGCATACTGGGCTTGGGCCAAAACAATGCCATTTTCCTCCTCATGACTCTTTTTTTTTTTTTTTTTCTTTCCCTCTGGTTGCTCTGATTGCTTTATTCGGCTCATGCTCAGTTAATCTTGTTCATTTATTTTGGCTTTTTCCTTTTATTGTTTCTGTTTTTAAGAGAATTTTTAACATATCCATTCCCTGTGGATATTTGGATTTGAGTTGAATCAGACTCTTTTTCTTCGTTCTGTGATTTTGGTTGAACGATTTTATTTTAATAATTGAAGTTGTAAGTTTGATTTTTGATCATTAAAATCAAGATTGTATTATTTAAGTTAACAAATATACTTTTATCAACAAATATATTAAGAATCTATGATTTTACTATCAGATTATATAATCGAAGGTTGAACGATTTTCTCTTGCTTTATATGTTTACGACTTCTTTTTTTAAGATTTTTTGCCCGCAATAATGCCTGACTTCATGGAAAATTTTGGGAGACCTCTATAAATGAAGTGAGAAGAGTGAGCTGCTACTCTTTTTCTTTTTTTTTTTGTCGCTAGGACAGTCTTATTCGAGCTTCATTCATTAAATGTTGAATTAAATCCATTTGTTTATATAAAACAAAAAAAGTTCAATTTCGTTTAATTAAAACAAGAAAGTTCAAGTTGAAATTTTTAGTTTATTGTATAAATAAGCTAATCTTCATTTAGAGTTTTTATATAAATGAGTCAAATTTGATTTGAGCTCTATTATATAAATGCCCAAAGTTTGTCGATAGTTTGTGTATATACATATATTTATTAATTTAGATACATATAATAATATCTTATTTATTGTTATTACGAGTAAATTGTGTTTGAATTCTATTTAAAAAATTACAGTATTTTTTATTATTGTTACTTATATATTATTTGTTATTATTATTATTTATTATTACTTACTACTTATCTGATTTCAATTTTTAAATTTTTTTTATTCCAATTTTCTAGCATAAAGATATCTACTAAATACTAGTTTAATCAACTTTAAAGATACTTCAATGAGGGACTTTATAAAAAGAAAAAAAATAAAGGTATAAACAAGTTAAATAAATCAAGCTTTAAGTATTGTATTTTTAAAAAAGTCAAAGCTCAAGTTTTAAATTTAACTCACTTAAATAAATTTGTCAAACTTAAATTACCTCTCCTTTTCACTAGCCAAGCTAAGTGTTCAACTTAACTCTACTCATTTACAAAGTTCTAATTGAGTTAAAGCCCAAACAGTGATGAGTTTAAATTTGAGTTCAACTTAAAATTCGTTGTTCAAAACTCGACTCAAACATATTTGAGCATAATTTTTTGAGCTTAAGCTTGATTCAAGATTAAAACAAACTATTCGAGCTTTACTTAAATAAAATCATTTTAATATAAATTTTTTATACTTAAATAATAAAAATTTTTAAGATAATATAATAACAAAATAAAAAATAAAAAACTTAACAGCAAATCTTATTTTTCTAAACACAAAGAGAGAAAAGTCTTTAGTTTTCACCCCTAGTTTACACAAAAGGAGAACAATCTCTTTACATACTAAATAACTTTTAATTTTTTTTCAAATTAAACTTAAATAACTTATAAATATAAGTATTTCGTTTATGCCTTTAATTTACACCACTACTCTGGAGCCCCGTTTCTCTTCCTGGCTGTGGTAAACTGATGGAACTTCAGCTTGTTTTACAAATTGTAAGTGTACTTGATCATAGATGAAGAAACTAGAAAAAAAAAAAAAAAAAAAAAAAAGAAACGGTGGAGACAAAAAAGTAGATGAATGATATTTTGAAAAAAATAGTTAAATTTTTTAAAATTATTATTTTATTAAAAATTTAATATTATTATTGTAATATTTTAAAAGAATATATTTATATATTTGTAATATTTTAAAATTTATTTTGAATTAAATAACAACAAAATCTTGGATTCCATTACTTTACCTTGATAAGCCCTTATACTTTTAAGCTTTTATTATTTTATTGTATTCAAAGAAGTCATTGGACTTTAAGTTTCATCAAATAAGGTCTTATTTTTTTATTTTGTATCAAAATAAGTTATTAACTTTTAATTTACATCTAAATAAATTTATAACATAAATCTACTTTTCATTTGAAATAAAAATCTATTTAGATTTGAATACAAATTAAAAGGACAAAAAATTATTTAAATACAATAAAAATATAAAGACTTGAAAAAGTTTATATTTTTAAACTTTAGCTCTGTTACATGTCACCTGTTAAAAGTTATTATATAAAATAATTGGACTAAGTCACCAATTCATATGATTAAATAAATAAATAATGTAAATAAAAAAGAAAATATATGTATCTAACTTGCTTCCCAGTTTTACTCTGTTACAACTATGTTAATATTAGACTTTTATCTCTACCTGTCATAATTGGACTCATTTTTGTGATATATTATTGCAGGTAGGAAAGTCAAGCAAAGAAAGATATTAGACACTATGGTAATAGCAGGAAGCATCCTATATCTATATTACTCCGATTTTTTTTTTTATTTTATTTTCATCAAAATATTTATATTTGACACATATTCGAATAATGTTATCTTCACAATATACAAAAAAAATTAAAAATATTAAATATATCTATATTAAATGCATACTCATAGTTGATACTTCCCAATCCGACTAACATGCCTTTTGCAAAATGTAGTCTGAAATTTCCTCAAAACTTGTAACCAAGGATATTTTCTATTGTAATTTTAGAAATGTCCCCCCTAAATTTCAGACTGCTGCTACCTACGCAAGGACCCGTTTAAAGGCTTTCCCACACATGTATTAGTAGGAAAATAAAATCTTATATCCCATATTCGGTAGTTAATTGGTAGCAAATGGCAGCAGTTAACTTAGTGTCTTCTCTTTGATGGTTTCCTCATGTTTCTCTCCATCCAAACGCAGAATATATTTATATTTACTCAGGTTTACCATTTTGTGCAATACGCTTTAGTAGCTAAGTATTTTTTTTTTTTTTACAAATCTTTTATTTTTACTTAAATTGTTTATTATCACAAACACTGGAGAAAATAATTCAATGACATAAACAACTATGGTTGCTCCAACTCTTCATATTTTGAAGTACACGTGTATGGATATGACCCTCAAAAGATCTCTAAAGTCCAAATACAAGGAAGAACTTAAAAAAAAAAAATACGTACCTTTGTGGGACACATACCATATCTGACTCCCACAGCCAACTCTGGGTGATATGGTGAACAACTGCCATTTGCCAAGACAGGAAATAAGATGGCTAGCAGAAGTTGATTTATAAAACGTTTTAAACTTGCTGCTAACATGAATCAACCAAATAAATAGGAATGGTAGGAACAACAGAATGCAAGGTTGCAGTTAAACGAGCGCCAATACTTTATTTATACATATAATTAATGGAGGAAAAAAAAACAGGCTTTGAATTGATTACTGTGAGAAAATGATGATTAAAGTTACCTCCCAAAACTAAGTGCAGCTTGGACGTCTTCTTGATGGACTTTCTCCGCAATAATCTTTAACATTTGGAGGCCTTTGCTAAATGCATAATTAAAGAGGATCCTTGTCTGCACTGAATGCAATCCAGGCATATATGCCAAAAACGCCACAGGAGCAATGACAATAACACCAAATAGTCTATCATAGTATGGAGCCAAAGAAACCACATAATCCCAGAGTTTGGTATGCTGAAGAAGGGGTCGAAATACCAGAGCAATCGATACAAGTCCCCAACCAGTTGGAATGAGACCCAAAAAACTGGTGAAAATATCAAAATATGAGATTGTTGTAAGCACTATCAGAGCAATAATAACAAGTATCCCAATTATCATAAACAGGGATTGAGCCAGTCGAAAATATATGTTTCTGTGCCCTTTATTTGTCCCGAAGATATGACAGTGTTAGATATATTCGAAATGCCATGAAAATGAAGATCCAAGACAATAAGTAAACAGAAACACTCCTACTTTGACGAGCAATTTCCAGACTGTTTACAATTCCATACTGGAAAAAGAAGAAACGAAGGTTTAAAACAATTTCAACTAGCTTTCCCCAAATGCTGGTTGTACGTAAATGGTCCTGCTCCTCGTACCACCACCTTTCCCAGCTCTCTGCAGCCTTTGCAAATACGCCGCCACGATACCAAATGCATTTCATGAAATCGTCAAAGTCATTTACAGTCTTTTCCCAATCAAAACCGGATGGATTGAACGAGAAGGGCGCAAATATCCATGATACAACTAGAAGCCAACATGTCACTGTCATGTCTATGCAAAAAATTGAGACCTTAGCCGACGGAGTGTATACTGCATAAACTGTAAGAATCAATCCAAACCCAATGGCCTTTGTAAAATGGCTGCGCGCATACAATCTGTAATTTTCTGCAAAACTTGTGTGCTGTACAACAAAATTTCGCCCAGTTGATGGATACTTTGCACCCCCATGAAGGAAGGTCCGACCAAAGAAATGAGCACGTGTTCCCACGGAGAACGAGTAAAAAACAATTGAAAGATGGAGCAGCATAACCGAGAATTCCCAAATGGCTTCAAGAAACCCAATCTCAATGGAGCTCTCCACTATTGCTGGAAGGGTAGTAAACAGACCAAATTGAATGACTACTTCTTGATTGATCATGGCGCCAAGTGCTTGCTTGCTGTTGTTATAGTTCCCTAGAACAGAATTCTCAACACCACTAAGAACCAGATAAAGTTGACCCCATAGAAATGCATACACAGAAAGGATGACCATTGTTGTACCAAAAAAATAACCAATAGTTGTGTGGAAGAATGATAACATCTGGAAAAAATCAAGTCTTTGACCCACCCTGTAAACATCTCTGCTGAGAACCTTTTCACCACTCCCAGAAGCTATCTTGGATTCAAACTTCGATATTTGATTCAACCCAAGATCTCTTCCTTTGCCAACCTGAATGTATTAATGGGGTGTGACGCTGCCCCCTCGCAAAGTACAGTTAAAGCCAGCAAAAATGTCCTCACTGATATTAATCACTTTGGAAGCTTTGCTAAGGCCACCACGAGTCATGTACCAAAACCTGTTGAAGACATCCGTATGGCCAGGCGCTGAACTAAGGTAACAAAACTTGTTTCCTGAGTTGACATAAACCAAGCAATTGATGAAACAGAACCAGTAAAAATATGTTCCCTAACCCCCAAGATAGTTGGCCTGCGGATTCCATTGTAGTGCCTGAATTCTTCCAACAGGTTACGAATTTTAAGTGCCTCCTCAAAATAGTTGTCTTGGTTCATATCAATAGTTTGAACAGCATCACCGCGGGCAAGGATGAGGGCATCGTTTTGATTCTTGGGTTTGCCCTCTCCAAGGTCCAAAGGACCAGGCAATTTGATTCGATAGATTTCCACTTCCCTTTGTAATTGCTGGTCATACATAACAAGAACAGAGTAATATTCCATTTCATCCTCTTTATTCCCTAATGAAATCTGATCAACATAAGAAATTAGAAGGGCTTCATTGCGCTTCAATAGATCCATGGTTTCCTCAGCACGAGGATCCTCTCTGGCCTTCAGTTTCCAATAATTCGGACAGGAAACTACATATGTATACTTCATCAAAGCAATCCCTGACTCATGGCCTTTGAATAACAACCTCGCTGAAGGTAACTTGTTGAAGTTGAAACGGTCAAAACTGCCATCTGCCCCTATAAAACCATGTTCTCCTTCCTCTTCTCTTCTAGTAATATCCATTTTCGATAACGAATCAAGAAAAGCTAGCAGCTGTAGAGCTCGATGATAGTACATCATTCCCCCGACAGTGCGTGCAAGTGTCTGACCTTTATAAGATGCCCAAAGCCTCAGATCTCTCAACTTGGTTGTCCATATCTCATCAGATGTTAACATTCCCTCTTGAAACATTCTTTCAATGAAAATTTTCCATTCATCATCATAAATGGTTTGCAAATAATACAAGATAGAAACCCCATCTTCGTTCTTAGTCTGGAGTGTTTCTTTGCTGTATAATACTCCTTGTTGAAAGGGGTAAGGACACTAAAAGCTATCATCTTCTCCACTTGAGAAGCACGAGGCATTTTCGTAAAAAGTGAGTTGCCGAAGAAGGCAAGTCGACGTCTTGCCTCAACATTAACAGGAATGGTATGCGTTGAGTCCCTAGTGGTAAGAATTGTATGCAAGCGCTTAACTTGCATATAGAAGTTCTTATTCCTAACAGGATCTGGCAACTCAATCGCATTTTCAAATAAAGCTCCGACGATGGCAGTTTGATTCCGAGGATCCAATCCATCCTCCCTCAACCAGTCTGTAGTCCTCTGGTCTTTAAAGAAGTCATGAACAATGATTTCATAAAGGACCTATTGTCGTAATATGGTCCGGATACGAATCTTGATCAGCCCGACTTAAAATGGTGAATGTATCTCTTGTTAATATATATATCTCATAATTTTTTTTTTCAATTTAGGGACCATATCTTTATTATCGTATTATTCTTTATTTTTTTTATGTCTGGGGACAGAGTTGTCGACATGAATCACTCACTCAACTTAATTCTAAATAATCGTTATGAAATGACCATTTATTTGGAGTCGCCACTAATCTTATTTTGGCCAGGTTAGAGCGGACACCTACTGGAGTTTGTATCTTTAGGATTTCGAAATCCATAAAAATAAACTCCGAGATCTGTGCTCATATCAGAGATCGCCTGAAAAAGTCCGAGAGTTGGTTACAATCACAAGTAAGGATCGACCTTCTCGTGATACTCGACAATCGGTACCATATTAATCATATGTTAAAATAAATTTGATTTTTATTCAATTTCAACATTTGATATTTAATTAAAATTTCCATAATATTTTATTAAAGCAATTTATTATTTCGAGAATGTCGGGTTTTAATATTTTTGAAATCAAAATTTCTTTCATACCCTCTCGAAAAACCAAGAGAGCACGGAGATTTTTATTATTCTCTTTCGTACCCTGAGGAAAACCTGTAGAATACAAAAAGTTTTACTTTTGCAAAAATTGAAAAATCCCGACTTCCTATTTGAAAAGGATATCTCGTTATTAAAATAATCTGTAAAATTCTTCACATATTCTGATAGGAATCCTACGTATTAATTTAATTAGGAGACATTGCCTTATTTATAAAAATCTGATTTTATTAGAAGTACGGACCCTAAAAATGGTCCAATATGACAAATCTATTCTTAATGTGTACTTTCGACGAAAAAGTATCTTAGTATTCACATAGGACTTGGTTTTAATGCAAAATTATGAAAATACCCTTAAGGTATACTTTCGACATAAAAGATCTTGGAAACCCCTAAAGGCCTAAAAAATGCTAGTATTCACATAAGACTTGATTTTAATGCAAAATTATGAAAATACCCTTAGGGTATACTTTCGACGTAAAAGATCTTGGTAACCCCTAAAGGCCTAAAAAATACTTGAAAAAGGGTGAACCTATCCTAAATATGCACTTTCAACCTAAAAGCATCCTAATGCATATCTAAAACTAGACTCGAAGAAAAATTACAAAAATACCTTTAGGATATACCTTTGACATAAAAATATCCCGAAAATCCTTATAGACCTTAAAATGATCTAGGAAGGCTAAACTAATCCTAACAATTCACCTTTGACATAAAAGCATCTCGATAAAAAAATTGCCAAAATGCCCCTATGGTATACCTTCGACGTAAAAGTATCTTAATAATTCTAACAAGCGCTAAAATGATGAGAACTAGATGAACCTATTCTAAATATGCACCTTTGGCATAAAAGCATCTCGGTTACTATCTAGGACTCGATTTTAAAAAAATTATCAAAATGCTCCTAGAGTATACCTTCGACGTGAAAGCATCCCCGTACCCTAGTGGACATTAAATGACATTAGAAGGCTAAACTAATCTAAAAAATTCACCCAGGTGAAAAAAATTTACCACAATGCCCCTAGGATATACCTTCAATGTAAAAGTACTCCGGTAACCCCAAAGAACTTAGAATTGATTATAAAAGAATAAACCAAACCTAAATATTCACCTTTAACATAAAAGTATCCCGATGAAAAAAATTATTAAAATGCCCTTAAGGTATACCTTTGACATAAAAGTATCCCGATAACCCTAAAGAATCTTAAAATGACCTTAGAAGGCTAAACTAATCCTAAAAATTCATATGTAGCATAAAAGCATCTTGGTGAGAAAAATTGCTAAAATGCCTCTAAGGTATACCTTCAATGTGAAAGTATCATGGTAACCATAACGAGCATTAAAATGATGAGAATTGGATGAAACTATCCTAAACATGCACCTTTGGCATAAAACCATCTCGGTTACTATCTAGGATTTGGTTTTATAAAAATTACCAAAAGGCTCTTAAAGTATACCTTTGACCTGAAAGTATCCCGGTACCTTAATGGACACTAAAATGATGCAAAGTAGATGAATTTAGTCTAAATGGAAAAGCTAAAATTTCAAGTTTAAGTTAAAATGCAAAATTTGCAATCAAAGCCCCCAAATTTTTAACAATTACATTTCTTATCCTTCAAAAAACAAAAAACAAATACGAAAAGTTTTAAAAATTTATATATCCCTACGAAAGGATGGTAATAATAAAAATCTAGAAATAATAAAAATCTTTAAAATTGGTAAAATGTCCATTTTGCCTTCTAAATGTGAAATTTGCTACTTAGTCCCTAAGCATTATAAAATTTTCATTTTAGTGCCTACATAATAAAATACCTAAAAAAATCATAAAAATCACATGCAAATATGAAAAATACAGCAAAATACCAACAAAGCTTTGGCCAAACACTTTGGCCTTAAAAAAGTATATTTCTAGAATTTACAAAATGACCTTTAAATTTGTAAAATTATATTTCAACCCCTATACAATAAAGTATCACAAAACATCATAACAAATCATCAAACCAGCAAAAAATCAACAAAAAAATGTGGCATAAATGTGTACAAAGGTTCGGGCAAGCACTTTTAGCCATAAAGCATAATTTTTCATTTTTTGCAATCTATCCCTAAACTTCTTAAAATTGCAAAATGACCCCCTAAAGTGTTAAAAATGCCTAAATCATGTTTGCAAACACACAACATTAATTTCCATACAGCCATGAAGCTCTTGGCCAAGCAAGAATGGTTCTTAAAAAAATTCAATATTTTACAATTTAGTCCCTATGTTTACTAATATTGCAAAATGGCCTAAACAATAAAAAAAACATAAAAAAAATCACAAAAAATAGGCACAAAATCATCATAAAAAATTTCAATCAGATTTGGCCAAAATGGAAATCATGAAATATATGCATGCTTTGATATAAAAAAATCATGAAAACAAGCATAAATAATTATTATTAAACTTAAATAAAAGTAAAATCATAAAATAAATATACTA
>JBBYHL010000006.1:4043628-4128796 GCA_038381835.1 Adansonia madagascariensis | reverse complement strand
TTCTGTATGTTTGTTTTGAGAAACAATCAAGTCCTTTACAAAAGATTAATCTAAATAAATTTATTCTTCAATATCAACCTTACGAGGAAAGTTACTCCCACTGGACCCATGATCGATAAGGAACTTAGCATTTCCAACTTCAATAATCCTTATTGAATATGAGAGACATTTGAAATCTTTACCCCTTTAAGTTAGTTGCATAACTTACAACTGCTAACTTTTTCTTAGATGCAGTTTCCTTATGTTTGGGTTACTAGCCTTCACTTTAACTAGACAACCCAAGTTCATAATGTCTTAAGTTAGATTCCAACTATTCTATAATTCTAAGAAAATTTAAAAAATAATTTAGTTGGTACTTTAATAAAGACATCAATTGCAGCTTTAGTGCATCAATCCATAAACTTAAGGGAAAGTGTGTGATCTCTAAATATTACAGAGCTTTCTTTAGCTCCCTTTAGTGGGCTTGTTGGTTTGCTTTTTCCTTAATGCAACTAACTTAAATATCAAACTCAAGAGTTTCAAAAACTCCATCATTGTCAATTCTCCTCAATTTTTATATGGAGATGTGACATAATCTTTATACCACAACTTTAAAAGAGTTTTATATATAGCACTTTTTTACTACCAGAAATCATGTAAAATAGTTAACAAACTTATTCTCACAATCAGGATCCAAGTTAGTGATAAAAAATCTAATAAAAAATTCTCTTTTGAAATTTCAACAATAGAATTTAAAAATTTAAATTCAAAATTATTTTAATTAAGAAAATTTTTAAAATAAAAGATAAAACCTTTTTAAGTTTTAAAACAAATCTTAATTTCAAAAATGATCCTGATAGTCCTTAACGATTTCTATGGTAGATGTTCCTCCCACTTTTCTTTGGTTTCCTTGACTTTATGAAACCTTAAAATGGTTATAGAAATATAATTTGTTGAACATAAACCCAACCACCATATGTTATTAGGAACATCACTAAATATATTCATACAAAATGAGTTTACCTTTATTTTCGAGTCTCTTTTATATTTTAGGCAATTTTTCTTTATGTACTTGAATTAAAACAAAATGAAGGACTTGATGCCATTTTCTTTATTGGTATTTTTCCCTTCTTCACCTTTATTGCCTATTTACCACTTTTTACCTTGAGTCGCTAGGCTAACTGAATCTAATTTCTCATTCTTTAATCTCTTTTCCTCTTGAACATATATAACTGAGAGTTCGTTGATAGACCATTTTCTTTATATGTGTTTCTCATGGTCATACTCATTAGGAAAAAAGTTGAATATGAAAGTGATAAGAGATTTAATCGAAAAACTCAATTCGAAGATTTAAGTTGAGCAACAATATCTCTCAAATCTCATAATGTGCTCAAGCACAATTTTAGAATTATTGTACTTTATTCCTAAAAGCTTCTTACTAGGGTGAAAGCCAAAACCTTATCAGACTTAACAATCTGGTTGTTAGTAACTTTGCAATAATCCTTAACCTTGTAGCAATTAAGATGAAATCACAAATTGATTTACTAATATAGATTTGATGTACATCATCCTTAAATGGTTAGATTGCTCCCACTATACATCGAAATCTATTTTTTTTTGTGCACTTTATTCGTTGAGGGCAAGTTGTCCACCCGAAACACTAAGTCAAGGTCCTTACACTAAAATAGCTTAATTTACTCTTTTATTAGAGTAATTTTTCATCACCGAATAGCATTTTATTATAGCAGCCTTATTAATCACAGTAGTAGAAATTGCTACAAAATGCAAGGAACTATACTTTAAATGAATAAAATACTTTATATTCAAATGTAAATCCAAACCTTCCTATGGGTAGAAGTGCATCATGCATATGAATTTACATAACTTTAATGATAAAACAATAATTTTAAAAATACTAAAATTAAATAATCCATACCTGTGGGCCTAGGAAAATTTAACTTTAATGTCATATTGTTTTATCCTTTAACCATTTTACAAAGTTAATTATTTTCCTGTGGGGCCAAATAACTAATTTCATGGTCTGACACTTTATGGATGTCATTTTCTTTATATAATTTTAAATAACTACTATTTTATCTAAATCAATTAACTCAAGATGCTGTGGCTACTCTTAAGTTAACAGTTTAAAACTTAATAATAGCATCCGAAATATGTATAAAACTTATTGCATATAACAAATAATACTTTATCGATGTCATTTTCTTACGTAGTTATTTAAAGGAAACTTTATTTTAAATAACTAACAATAGTCATCTAAATCAACCAGCTTAAGATACTGTGGCTACTCTTAGCTAGGAATTTAGAACTTTAATAATAACATTCCTAATATATGCAGAATTCTTTATTGCATATTAATAATTACAGCAGAATAAAATATTAAATCATGTTAACTTATTGCAATTATAGCATAAATAATTGCATAATAATGTCATCCTCCGTATTAAAGAAAACTTTATTTTAAATAACTACTAATTTAACTAAATCAATCAACTTAAGAAGCTATTGCTATTCCTAAGTAATTGATTTAGATTCTTTATAATGACATAATATATGTATACCATAAATAATTACATACATGATTTAATAACTCAAATATATACTAAATAAATTCATGGCATAAAACTTTATTGATGTTTACCGTATGTAGTTATTTAAAGAAAATTCTTTATTTTAAATAACTACTAATTTATCTAAATCATGTAACTCAATATGCTTTGGCTAATACTAAGCTAGTGATTTAGATCCTTAATAACATCAATTCTTTATGTAGTAAAAATTTACATACTATAACAGAATTTTTTTAATTGTCATACTATAATTGATTTAAAAAATATCATGACATAATATATGACATGCATTCTTAAGTCACATATAAAAAAATATTCATAGAATCATAATATATTTATCTCATGACATGTGAATGTGCACATTTACATTGTAATTCCAATAACAAACTTTATTATATATATAAGCAGTTAACCTTTAGGTTGAGAGTATAAATATTTGGACACTATCTAGGGAGAGTACATACTGCCAAAATATTTTTAATATATCAAAACATTTTATTATGAAATAAAATCATAGAATATTTACGTATAAACATATTTATTATTTAATTAAAAACCAATATTAAATAATAAATACTTTACGTGATCTAAAAAATTCATAAAAATCATAAAAAAATAAAAAATAATAAAATATTTAGGTCTAGAAAAAATGAAAACGAAACGGCCTCGGGTCATGTTCGTGGGCTTCGTCTAGATTTTGTCCGAGGCTTTCTTCATCCTCCAGTTGGGTTGGGCACGACTCGACTGGATTTTTCTAACCTAGCTCCAGTCTACTTCTTCTTTTTGCTCATATTTTCGTGTTTTTAATCCATATTTCATATAACTAAAGGCCTAAAAGCATGAGTTTATACTAGATATACATGACTCATGCATCAATTTTGATTAAAACATAAAAATCATCATCCAATATTCAAGATTACTTGAATTCTATAAAACAATATTAGACTCGTTTCAATATACCATAAAATTTTTTTGTTTTATTCATCTTTCCTTTAATTTTAGGGTTTAGTAACATAGATAGATGATTAGTCTATTAAAACCCTCTAACAATTTTGGTTTTACATTAACTAATCAAGAATTTTGTGATTAAATTTTAGTACACAAAATATACATACAAATTTACAGTATATTCATTAAATATATTTCGATACATAAATACAAATTACAAAATTAATTATAGAATGTTAAAAATTCAATTTCATGCTTTTACTATATTTGTTATAACTCGTTTATTCTTAATACGAATTATTTAATTGCATAAACAATATATGAATGAAAAAAATTCGTCTTTAACAAATCTCACTAGATGATCTAAAGAACAAGGTTAGAAAACCTAGCTCTGATACCATATGTAATAATTTAAATAAAATGTACCTTTAACCGTTGTTGATCAAGAACCCAACCTCGCTCCAAATACAAGAAAACGAACATCCTGTATAAGCCTTCTAGTCTATATCATTTTCTTAATAATTACCTTATGATGGTGCACAGACAATTTATATAAACTAGACTAAGGACCTATACTAGAAGACTAATTAGAATTGTATCCTACAATCAAAAAGTCTGTATTCTAATTAGTTACTGAAGTAGAGTTAAACTCTCATCACTAGAGCAATTAAACTGAATTAAGATTTACTTTATAAAAAGTATGTGAAGTAGAGTTAAACTTTTATCACTAGAGCAATTAAATTGAATTAAGATTTACTTTATAATTTCATCTTAAAAATTTAATTTAATTATCTTAATCCATTTATTATCATATAGATCATATAAAATTTAACATTCGACACTTAAGTTCCTATCTTTTACGCGGGGAATGATTTACCTTATATGGGAAGTGGGGGAGAGAGAAAGGAAGAATGGACATGGCACAAGCAGGTTAGGTGGCTTGATGTAGTACGTTGCTCACTGTGTATGGATAACATGCGTCCATGGTCAGTTGTTCGAGGTAAGATAACCACCGATGATAGCGCTTAACCTTGCTGGTATATCTGAGTCCTGGCATGACACATCTCGAGTCATGCATGGGTGACACGTGTCCCTGCTTGTCTGAGGTGATTAGCCAATAGAGATCAAACCCTGCACAAGTTAGGTGTGCCAGTTTTGCCAGCTTGTGACTGAGGTGAGGCTGAACCATTGTCGTCTTTTTTGTTCGAGGTAAAGGACCAAAATGTCGGTTGCTACAAAATAGTTGCATCAATTTCAGTCATTGAAAGGGAAAAAAAAAAAAAAAAACATATTTCTAAACGGTTTACCCTGTGAAAGGAATGAAAAGGAAAGAGAAGAAAAACTTGTAAAGGATATTTGAAAAGTATTTTGTTGCTGGTAAAAAACGAAAACAAATTTCCATTGTTGTCTCGTAAATCTGTGATCTTTCTATTGAACAACGAAAACTGCAAAGGAACTAAGAGATTCTCCCTCCCATCCAGGAAAACCCCTCGACTTCCTCCTAGTCTTCAACCGAAACCTCTCCCCTCCATCCTCAACTAGACCCGAATCCCCAAATTGTGCAAATAGAAAGAGTGGCAAAAATAAAAAATATTGAACAGCAATTTTTCGAGACAAAAATTCAAAATATGAAATGATCATTTTTTATTTAAAAATATTAAACTTCGACATAGCAAACCCCTGAAATTTACCCATTTCATCGTAAATTTTCTTTTCCTTTTATATATATTTTTATAACATTATCATGTTGGCATTATTTTCTAAACTTTTCTTATAATTTTTATCATAAATACGTTACTAATTGTTTGTAATTTGTAATTATCAATTATTTCCCACTAAAAAATATATAAAATATTGATGAATGTAAATTTTAGTTTCTTATTCATTAGAGTTCTGATTGTTTTCATGGTAGATAAATATTAAAATTATTTATTGATCTGCATTTGTTTATGTTGGAAAATTGAAGTACTGTAATCTTATGCAATGTTACGCAAATTGAATTAATAAGAACATATATTTAGTAGTATTACGTTTTTATCTTAAGAAAAGGATACCATGGCAAAATCGTTGATTAAACATTATTTTGATGTTTTGTTATAGATTCAGTATGACGACAAAAGTTGGTGAATATAAGTTATTGAAGTAAAGCAATGTCAAACAAAGCAAAAGACAAGATAGAGTAGAGACACCCACGAAGGTTGGGAAACCCAAAGGTACCTTTTTTAATTTACTAGTAAGTAATTATAGAGTTGATTCTAAGTGATAGAACAAGCATAGAGAAAACATTGCATGCTGAACTGTTCCGTTTATTTTCACCAATTGCCAGTTAATTGTTTGTGTTATTCGCCTAATACAGCATTAGTGAGCGTAAAATACATGGTCATGAGAAGCTGAAGATGAATCGTAATAGATTATTCTTGTCTGAATATAGCAAGCATCTGAATGTCTATCCTTTCGTGGAGAATAGGTAACAGTGTGTTTAATAGAATGATGATTGATGTATGACAGTGTTTTACATTTAGTATTGAGTTATTTCTGTTATAGGCTCGTCGAAAGCTAGGAGCAAAAAAAGAATAAGCCTTGCAGAAGGCAGACGACTGCTTAAAAAAAGCTATTTAAAAATCAAAAGTAAGAATTGAAAAGAGAGAGATTGAATGCTGATGATGAAAGAAGGTAATATTTAATAAAAAGAAGTTTATGTTTAAAATTTAAGCATGACGTTATATTGTTATGCATATATAATGAATGTATTTTATATGTAGAGCTTGGTTTTGACATGTTGTAGCCTGTTGAATTTGTTCAAGTTGTTTCAATGACGAGAGGATTAGAAGAAAGAAGGTGCAGAGGAAAGCGTTGGGTTTGGTCCGCTACTACTACTGAAAGGTTGAACTCTACGAAGGAAGTTGTTAAGTGATGGTGGCATTTATTTCATATTTTTTGAAAATTGGAAAACACAATTGGTAAATGAAAATGAAAATCTGTTTTCAAAAATGAAAATAGTGAAAAGGTGTTTGGCATTTACTTTTTCAAACCAGAAGAATGACAAATAATTACTAAATAATTAAATGAAAAGACCAATGTTGCTAAAATAAGCAAACTAAAATGCAATTAAACAAATTCAAGTGATCAAACAAAGAAAAATAAGACAATTCTTATTGTTTATAAAAGAAAAATAATCAAATGTACTTCAATATTAACAACTAGTATCACCTCCTAAGTAATATGCATTTTGACTTCTTAATGTTTTCTATAATTAAATCCATAAGGACACAGGAATCTCTAACTTGTACTACCTTAGCTGTTTTTTAGTTGTAACATGTCAAATTTAATATGCTCATTACTTAGACTAGAAGAAGTTGCATCTCTGACATCAAATTCTTGCACGCTTTCTCTTTCACCCTCTTCGAACAATGCATCTTTTTTAGCTTCCACCCTAATGAAATTATACACAGTACAACATGCTTTCGGCATATAATGTTGTTATCTAAGAGGATAATATTAGAAATCTTACATTATAACATTGATACTAAGTGTGGATGTGTTCGAAATTGTTGTGAAGAAATAAAAACTTAAAATGTCTAAAAAAAACATAATATTTTGATTTGGGGAAGGAGGATTTGGATCCTGTTCTTTGAGAGGAAGGACGTAACTTAGCTTATCAAGATGCTTATATATTGTAGAACAGTTCCAAGGTGTTTTTCCTATTATTGCGGTGTATTCCATTGCAGTTAGTAAACCAGAGAAGATATCAAATGCACAAATTTTATTTTATATCTAAGATAAAAAAGTTATAATCAATATGAAGGCATTATACAAAGAATGTAAGACAATGGAAGAACTCAAGTTACCAGTTCCACAATAAGTGCACCCAAGGACGCAACCAATCACGAACAATTGTAAAAAGTTCTCACCAGAGAAGTGAGCAGCACTGAAGATGGCAGCGCTAAGGATAACTGCTTGCTTCCAATTCATTTTCGAGGCAAGAGATGCCAGCATGAAGCCTCTGTAGACCATTTCTTCCAGGATAGGAGTGATGATGCAGTAAACAATAATGCAAGCAACTTTTGAGATGTCATTTCTAAGAAGCATTTCCTTCAGTATGGGGTTATTTACATCCTAAATATTAAATGAAAAAAAAAAGATATGTAAGTACCTTTTTTTTGCAACCATCCTTTTTGTTAACATATCTTAGAGACGATATTATGGATTGGAAAATATAGGAAAACAAATTAGAAAGCATGCAATGGGTAAAACTAGAGAAAGAAGCATGCCACATGCTTTTGATGACATATAAATAAAAATACTATTAAAGCAAACAGGACATTGCAAAACAATTTTAACATGATAAGGTAACTTTAACACAAGTCACCATCTTTGAATTTTGACCTAGGAGTGCCAATGGGTCAACAACTTATGCTTTTCTTTGGGGGATTAAATTAGTTAACTTGCTGTGGCCAGCAGAGTCATGAACAAAGTTATTATAATAACAGCAAACTCTCATCACGCCATGTGGTGTTAAATGGTTAAAAATCATATCTGATAAAAAGGATAGATATTGCAATGAAGATGAGGAAACTAACCTTTACACCAAATAATCCATCAACAACAATTGATGTAAGGAAAACCAACAAAATAAGTATCACAAAACCCAATGCCGATGCCAATAACCAGTTCCTTTCTATTGATGACTCGTTAAATTTGAAAATGTTCATAAGCCTACATTTTGGCTTAATGGTGCTCTTTAGGAGAAGGAGAGTAGCAAGCAGTTCCAAATTATCAAGTACAAGCAACGATAGTGCCTGTAGAAAATATAGAAACAAGATAGAAAATCAACTTAAAGAGTGTGTATAAGCCAACAAGTAAGAGTTCTAGTGAAAATGATTTCCTGCTCACTTCTTTAAAGGCTCAATTAAGATTAGAAAATGCAGGTCTAAGTGGATTTTTGTCTGACGAACCATCAAAAAATGAACTTATCGCAGTCAAAAACAAACAAGCTCCCAATGCCAAGGAAAAAGTGGTAGTTTTTTCCTTTCACTGGAAAAGCAGAAATTATCAAGAGATTAGTGAAGTTTACTGAGACTAGATAGGAAGTACTGTTTTACACAGGAAAAAAAAAATAATAAACTGCTTTTTAATATCTAAATTTTCCCTAAAATGTTAACCTATAGATTAGTAATTATTATCAGTAATTACTATAAACTTATATATATATATATAAAATCCTCTGAGACATAAATCCAAGCCCGCAAATTCAATCTCTTTTTATTCCTAGCAATAAACTCTCATACTCAGTAAAAAGTTAACAGCCATTTGGCTTTTGAAAAAAAAAATTTCAGGTCCTTAGCCTTACTTCATCTCTGGAGCACCCAAAAGGGTTCCCGTTTATCTAAAATTCTAAACAAGCAAAACCAACGGGCTCAAAAAATAACACAGAGATACGGACCACCAGGCTCTTCATTGCTATTCTAATTGGATTGCAATCTCTAACATTACGCCTTATAAAAATAATTAAAAACCAAAAAAGGCACTTAACTACCTGAGTCTGGGGATCAAGAACAGGTTGATGCAATATATAAGACACAATGGAAAGGCCACCAAAACCCAAAGGAATATGCAAATTGAACATATACACACCCATGGTGCTCCATAAACTCCCTGTCTTCCATGGAGTATCTGGCGTCAACACGGAAAATCCCTGTTCAACCCCATATCAGAAACCCATTTCCACAATTTAATCAGAAAACATCTAAAAAAAATAGTTGGGTCAGCAAAATTTAATTCACAAAGGTGCAGACATGGAAGTAAAAATGGTTACCTGAATGGATTTATGTGTATTGTTGGTGTGGGTGCAATGACACTTGAGAAGATTAGAACTAAATTTAGTGCTAAAAAGGGAACAGCAAAGGAAAGGAGTGGTAGATATAGCGAGTGGTTTGCTTAAACGGCCGCCGAATGTAGGTTTGGGATTAACGATAGGCCAAGCAAGAATCATTTTTGGTTTTCCCCATCTGGAACTGAAGGCCATTTTAGTATGTTTGTGTATATATTATCTATACAGTATAAGGAAGAAAAAAAGGAGATTAATAGACAGAATTCTATGGTTTATTTCTATTCTAAGTGGATATTAACTTTAATTTCTGGAGCACAAGTCTCCAAGATTATTAATTATGTAATAATTAAGTTATTAAATAAATTTACACTACTGCTATACTTATAATTGTGTAAAGTCCGCAGAGAAAAATAGGAAATAGTGTTTTGCTTCTGAGTAGTAATTAGCTTTACAAAGAGAATAATAGACTTTCCACGTTCTTATATCAAAATTATTTCCATAAAAAAATTAAGACAAAAAAGTCAACTTTATGGGTAGGATTCAAGTTATCAATTACATTATATTCCTTAGGATTAACATTAGGAGGATGATACTTCTTAAAGTACAATAAAAAATAAAAAAAATAAATGAGAAAAGACATGTTAAGGTCAATTTTTAAAAAATCAAATTGCAGATTAAACATTGGACCTTTGTTAAACATTGTATTAAAAATTATAAATATTAAATAAATATTAAATACAATAAATATTTTAATAAAATTATGTATTTTATTAAATAATATTATTTTTAATATATTTGAAGTTTAAAAATTTAAATCTCATATAATAAGTTTTTTATAAAAAAATTAAAAAAAAATTAAAATCAATTTTTATAATTTTTTTTAAATATTTACCGGCTTTTACCGGTTGAAGAATATTTGTTTTATGGTAAGTACTAGATCCAATAGGCCACAATTCAGCCAACCTAATCGATTGGTCTGATCCGTTTTAACATTAATGCCAATCTTTTAACCTAAAAAACTACATCCTCAATGTATCAAAGCCAAACATTTTAATTTTAGCTATTTATATCAGATTGACTCTTTGGTCAGGCAATTCATGACTTTGTCCAATTCAGATTAGGTCTTGTATAGTTTTTTTTTTTTTTTTCCTTTCTTTCTTTCTTTTTTTACTTTGAAATTGTCCTAATCTGATTTATTATTCTATTGATAAAAAACTATATTCTTAATTTTAAATTTAAAACTAATATTTTTACTACATATATTCGCACGTGAACATTCGTTGATTTATTAAATTTTAAATAAATAATTATATTAAAAAATAAATTAAAATTAAAAGGATTATATTAAATTATTGTAAAGTTTATTTTATTTCAAAATTAAAAGGTTTGATTCATTTGTAAATTATATTAAATTATTGTAAAGTTTATTTTATTTCAAAATTAATACAAAACTATTTCTTTTGTTTGTTTACGTCAAATAAATTAATTTATTTTTTAAGATTAGTGAAAAATTAGAACTCTTAAAATAAAACAATTTCATGTAAATTAACTTTTAATTTTTTTTATTTATGACTATATTAATCCATTTAATGACAGAGTTTTAATAAAATTAAACTTAATACTTGAAAATTAGATCAATATTATAAATAATAAAAATATAGTAAACAATAGTAATTATTTTTGTCTCATCAAAAGATTCTCTACATTCATATTTTTATACACGTGATTATTTATTGTTTTATTTATTTTAAAAATTTGTAATTATATATTTTATAAATAATTAAAATTAATAGATGCTTTAATATATAAAGTTTGTCCACTGTTCAAACATATAAATTTATTATTTTAACTTTAATATAAACTTAAAATTTATGAAAATAAAGAAGTCAAATTTTAACTTTTTTTATTTTTGTCAATTAAATTTAATTACATTTTAAGGTTAATAAAAAAATCAAAACTCTAAAAATAAAATAATTTAATGTAAAATTTAAGACTTTTTCATTTATCAGCAAATAGATATATTTAGTGAAAGACTTTTAATTAAATTAAATTTTAACTTATAAATTTGATAAATATTATAATTAATAAAAAATATTTATAATGAGAATTGAGAAATATAGTTAATACTTATGACTCTTTTCGTCAATTTAAATGATTCTTTAATTTTGTACTTTTATATATTATTAAAGGTAGTAAAAGGGTGGGTTCAACCGAACTCGGGTTAGATTGTCTTCAAATTCAAGTTTTTCCAGGCTTGGATTTATTTTAGATTTGGATCATCTTGGGCTCTAATATTTTTGAATTCAAATTTTTTTCACATTTAGGCTATCTTAGGCTCGGACCATTTTGGACATAGGCTTTTTGGAGTTTAGATTATTTTAAATTCAGATCAGTTTGAGTTAGGGCGGGCTTAGATAAATTCAAAGAGTTTAAGAATTTTATAAATTATAAATAATTTTTTTAATTTCAATTGTAATAATTAATTTTACTTTTATGTAATGATAAAGTTACTAAAATTAAAATTTTAAAAATTAATAAACATTTATATAAATATAAAATTATATAATAATTTTATTCATATCTTGAGTATGAATATATTGCATTTAATATTATCTATGATTTTTAATATAATATCTTTTAAGTTTAAAAGTAAAAGCTATGTATATAAGTCTGAGATATATATATATATATTATATACTTATTATAAAAGTAAAAATTAATTTGTATGTTTTGATACTTCCTATTATTTTACAACGATTATATTTTTATATTTTTGTTATTTTTAATTATATTTAGCATTGGTATAATTAATTACTATAAGAACTTTTGTGTTTTATAAGTGAGTTAAAATAAATACAAAATAAGACTAGATAAAATACATGTAAAAAATAATTGGGTTATAGTTAAAAAAATTATTACAATGAAACAGTTATAATTAAACTCATAAACATTTATATATCTAAACAATTATTTATTTATTTGTTTGTTTGTTTGATTGTTTTATTAATTTTTTAGTTTATTTATTATAATTTTTTAATGTTGCATTTGGAAATTTAGATTTCAAAAATAGATTTGGATTTCAAAAATAATATAAATAGCATAGTAAAACACATTAAATATAGTATTTATGATTATTCTTCAAATTCATGAATTTGTTATATGCCTATTTAACTGTGAATTAGAAATAAATATAAATATTTGTGAATTTAAAATAATATTTTTATACTTTTCAAATATTTAATCATAACTAATTTAATCATAATATATGTATTTTATTCTCACAATTTAATAGATAAAATCCAAAGTTTCAAATTTGTAAAATATGGATATTATTTTAATATTTGATTTTTTTGCTTCAAAATTAGATATGTCAATTAATTATTTAAATTACTTTATTAAACTATAATATCATTATTTATTTTTATGTAATAAGTAATTTAATTAATTTATAACTTTTGATTTAATTATATGTTTTTGTTATTATACGAACTTACTTTTTATTACAGTGATTCAGAATTTGTAAAATTAGATATATATCAATATAATATATTTGAATTTATTTTTGGATAAGATTAGACAAATTAATAAGAAACTCAATGTTCTTGATTATTAAACAAAAATAATTTTGATGTCTCATTCTTTATTAGTAGCAAAAGATACATGGATATTTTAGCTACTATAGTTATTTTGAAATCAACATGTAAATGGGTGTTAGAATTATTAACAAATGAAAAAAAATTTTCTTACACCTCATAATGCAAAAATATTTAGTCAAAAGCTTTCATTCGTTTGATCTTAAGAATTGCATAATATATTTTGTTTTGATGTTCTATTGTTTAAGTTAATTATTAATTTTTTAATCTTTATATTTTGATTTACAAGGTAATATTTTTATTTTCAAGTAAATTTAATACCTTTTTTATTTGAAACACTAAGAAAAATATGATTTAAAGTTAAATTTATTAATAATCTTATTTGTATTACATAAAATATCAAGTTCAATTATTTGCTAAAACTATAATATTATTTTTGTGTATTTGATTATTATGTATTAAAATTAAATTTTAAATGTGGAATAAGTATAATAATATATTATACATGATTATTTTATAATAAGTATAATAATATTTTTAATTTTTCTGATTAATTATTATAAATATTATAATGATATATTGTCTTAAAGACTATTTGGTTCATATTTAATATGATTCAAATAAATTTTATTTTATAATCTAATTTAAAAGATTTAGTATTAATTACTTTATTTGATAATATATTATTAATATAATTATATAATAATTATAAATCTTTTTCATAAATTAAATATTTTTATTTAGGAAAAAAATTTTAATGAATTATTTATTTATACTTTTATTTTAAATAAAATCTTATAATTATAGTTTGGGTATTTTGGTTATAAATTAGAGTTTTTTTGCTTTGGATTGGATTGATCTCAAGTCCGAGCCTTTTTAAGTTTCGGGTCCTGTGGGTTTTGAGCTTTTTTAAATTTAGATTTTTTCGAATTTGAATTTTTTTTGTTTCAAGCTTTTCAAAGTTAGGATTTTTTTTTTTTTGGTTTTGGGCCTTTGACTTTTGTGAGTAACTTAGATCAAATTGGATCTCAAATTTGCTTGGATAGGCTTGTTTGGGTTTGAGCTTTCTTTGTCAGCTCTATATATTAGAAATTATAGATATATCTAAATATTAATATAAAAATAATATTTTAATATTTTATAGTATTTTAAATAATAATAAATTTATACAAAATTTTTTGAATAACTTGAGCCAAATCTTGACTCTATCTTTAGAGTTAAAAATAAATTAGATTTAGTTGAACCTATGGACACACCTAGTTGTTATCCTAGCATTCCTCTTTTGTCATTTCTTGTCAAATTTAATAATATTATATAAGATACGAATGCGATAAAAATAACATATGATAAAAAATTAAAATGTAATATAAATACTATATAAATATTTTAAAATTTATATAATACAAATTATTAACTTATAAAAATTTTTATAAATATAAAATAAAATTATGTATTGCAAAATAGAGGAAAGCTACAACTAGACCTGTTAATGGCCCGACTAGCTTAGGTCGAGCCTTATACTTTTTATCAATTCGGGTCAACTAGATCATGCCCGAATTAAGATTTAATAATTAAAAAATATATAAATATTAATATAAAAATAAAATTTAAATTTTTTTATTAATTATATAGGTGAATATGGAAATAAGGGTAAGATCGGGCCGAGTATAAATACAAGGAAACGGAGGGAAAAGTTGAAAAAGATGATCCTGGCTTAACTTAATGTATACAGACAAGAATTTGGATTTGCCTGGATTGGAAATGAAAAACAGCATAGGAGCCTTGGAGAGCGGGGCCGTGATTCTGGAGCTCCAAAGAAACTCAACAAATTTTGCAAAGGTATTAGAAGAGATCGTGAAGATGGAAAAGAAGATTTTCCCCAAACACGAATCACTTGCTAGATCCTTTGATGAAGAGCTGAGGAAGAACACTGGATTGCTTTACATGGTGGATCTTCATGGAGAGGTTGTCGGCTATGTCATGTATTGTTGGCCTTCTTCACTCTCTGCTTCCATTACTAAGCTTGCAGGTTTCTATTCCCTGGTGTTAGTTTCCAGCACTCATCGTTGGGGCATTGGCCGATAAAATGTTCGATTAAATTACCAAGTCAAATTTATGTTTTCTTGTTTTCGTTTATTTATTCTTACTTTATTTGATTCTTAATTTGTTGCTGGAAATTACCAAAACAGTGAAGGAGAGTTGTAGAAGACAAGGCCATGGGGAGGCATTACTAAAAGCAGCAATTCAAAAATGCAGGACCAGAAACGTCCATCGGATATCACTTCACGTTGATCCTCTGAGAATTCCTGCAATGGGTCTTTACAGGAAGCTTGGTTTTCAAGTTGATAGCTTGATCAAGAGCTATTACTCAGCTGATCGAGATGCCTATAGAATGTACTTGGATTTCGATTCAAACTAGTGGAACAAAGCTTGAAACATTTTTCATTGGGTTCAATAAGCGAAAAGCTAACAGCGTAACGCTGTTAATGTGCGTGTCATGGAATTAAAGAACAACCATTTTGGACTTGCTTGTCTAAGCAAATAAAGGTGGAATCTTGTATCATTGTCTATTTGTCTAGGAACAAAATGCTTGCTTCCTTCCGCTACTTACAGTGAATATATATATATATATATATATAAAGTACTATGGATGGATTTTGATTCAAAGAAATGATTTATCCCTTCTGCCACGCCATAATTTCTGGCATGTAAATGGGCAATAAAATTAAAATATAACACAAATGCTGCTGCCCAAAATCGAATTGGGGACCTTTAGTGTGTAAAGAGTAACGTGATAACCACATCTAGTCGTACAAAATTCCAATGTATTTTAGGAAGCAATGAGAAGCTAGCTCTCAAGTCTTAGACATAAATTTCAGGTGGAAATTGACTTGCATAAATATTCTAAATCAACTTGAGGGCTTAATAAGCTCTGCATAGTAGAGTAGGAAAATGAGATTAAACCAAGAGTTAGATAACTTGTAGCACAGAAAACTCTTAGGCTAGAATACTTACATGGTGGAATTGAGATTAGCCAAACTATTTTCTTGCCAAAACTATTCTTATGTGGAAATTAATGCATTAGATATTACCCATTGTGTAAGCACTTTTAAGGAACTAGTTAGCTTTGTCGGTCTTCTATTGGGTTTGTGGATCCATTGAAAAGTCCTTATGGCATTTTTTTTAAATGCCATTTTTATATAGCTGTATGGATTCATTAGTTTTTTGGAGGCGATAAATAATCAAAATATCAACATAGCCAATGGTAATTATTAAAAATATGTTGGAATTAGGCTATAATTGATTGGAAATATGCTGTAATTATGTTGTAATCAAATAATAAGTCAACCTATATATATTAAGGATAACTGTAAATATTTAGTTTGCTTAGGTAGTAGATTTTGATTTATATTCTGAGTTAGTTTCCTAGTTTCTCTATTCTAAGTCAACTAGTGACTTCTTTATATTGTATCCCTAACTTTAGTATAGAAATAGTGAATTTCCTTTCTTTAAACTTGTCTAGAATTCTTCATGGATCAGAGTTAGCCTATTTTTAGGGATATTCATGATTTTTTAGCCTTTAACATTAACCTTTGTTGTTTTCAACCTTTGTTTTTGAATTTGTCTAGGATAAACTTATTAAAAAAATGTCAGAAATATCTTTGTCTAACCATTCAAGCCAAGCAAACCAGATCACAGTTATGGATAGAAACAATAGGCCAAGTTTTGATGAGTTTATTCAGGAAAATTTTGAGAAGCTTAGAAACTTGTTGAATCAGCCGGACAACCATAAAACCAACTTTTTTAGTCAACCATTACAAATTCTTATTCTAGGGCCTTCTCAGTTATAAAACTTTTAAACTCTGACTCTAGCACATGGATCATTAATTTGGGTGCCTCTGATCACATGACCTTTATGCCTAATATTTTTTCTAGATATTCACCATGTTCAGGCAAACAAAAAATCAAAATGGCTGATGAAACTTTTTCCTTAGGTGCCGATCAAGGAATTGTAAAAATTTTAAACCGTTTAACATTACATTCTATTCTCCAAATTCCTAAATTGGATCTTTACTTGTTATCCATTGGAAAATGTATAAAAGATTTGAATTGCTTAGTTAAGTTTCATCCATTTGGTTGTTGTTTTCAGGACAAATCAATGAAGACAATTGGGTGTGGTAAGCCAATAGATGCACTGTACAACTTGGAATAGTGAAGAAGGGCCTCAATGTCTAGTTTCTGAAAACACTAGTTCAGACAAATCTATTTTTGGAATAACTGGTTAGGTCACCCACCTTTTTCCTTTCTAAATAAACTATTTCCTAAATTATTTGAATAGCTAGAGGTAAAAAGCCTTGCTATATTGTGAGTCATGTATCTTTGGTAAATACCATCTTACCACTTTTCCAATAAAAGAGATTCAATTATCTACTCCATTTAATTTGATTCATTTAGATGTATCGGGGCTATCTTATATTGATAATATTTCTAGTAATCGGTGGTTTTTTGCCTTTATTGATGAGAATCAATTTTGAGTCAAGATTGAAACCTTGAGATTTGATAATGAAGGAGAATATTTTAATCAAGAGCTTACAACTTATTTATTAAATGAAGGCATTCTATAACAATCAACCTACATTGACACCTTAATAAAGTAAATTGTTGAAAGAAAAAACAAATATCTTCGTGAAATTACTTGATCCCTCCTATGTCAGATAGGGGTACCAAAGTTTTACTAGGAGATGCCATACTTACAATAGCTTAGCTGATTAATAAAATGTCTACAAGAGTTCTTGGAAATCAAAGCCTTGTCAAGAAATTGATGAACCTATTCCTAAGTTTCTAGGGAGTTGGATCACTAGCACCAAAACAATTTAGTTGTGTGTCTTATGTTCATGTTCATCCTTATCGACTAAGTAAATTTGACCTTCGGGTAGTGAAGTGTGTTTTACTTAGTTATTCTCCAACAAAAAATAGGGTACTAATGCAATTATCCTCCCACTAAGAAGACTTATGTCACCATGGATGTAGAATTCTTATGGAGAAACGCTATTACTTTAGGAATACCTATCTTTAGAGGAAGAATAAAATATATAGGTATGATTAGCATATAGGGGAAAATCACAGCCTACATGAACCAATAGATTTAGCACCTAGGCCTAGCACCTTAACACCTGATAGCTTACATGCACTAGCAAGTTTAGCACTTAGACCTAACGCTCAGTGCTCGACAGCTTACATGAACCAGTAGATCTAGTGCCTCAGCATTCTTCTTTTAGTACCTCAGTGCCAAGTCATCATTTTCCTTTATCTAAAGACCTTGACTGAGACCTCAAAACTTTATCCAATCTAAGTCAATCCGAGATCATTGACATTAAACAAAACCTAGAACCAAAATGTGCCAACATCTTTGAACATAAAAGACCATTATTCTAAGAGTTCCAAACTTGATTTAGAATCAAACTATGAAGGTTAGAAAACACTCAATCTAAAGGTGTATTCTAAGAGGAAAATGTCTACTATCACTTCTTAAGCTCCAATTATCAACTTTGATTCAGGTAATAAAGATAATGCACCAGTTTCTATGCACAATTTTGAAAATAATGTTGATTTGCCTATTGCTTTAAGAAAAAGTGTTAAGAGTTATACCTGATTCCCCATGTTTCATTTTGTATCCTTATAGAACCTTTCTCCTCAATATAGTGCTTTCCTCACATCTATTTTTATCTTAAAAGATTCCCATATCTGTATAAGAGGCCTTAGCTTCGAAATATTAAAGAGAGGCCATGATTGAAGAACTAAGGGCCTTGAAGGAAAATCAAACTTGGCAAATTGTAGATTTGCCAAAACAAAAGAAGATTATTGGTTGTAAATATGTCTAAGCCTAATAGAACATTAGAAAGATAAAAGGCATGGATCATAGCGAAGGGATACACTCAGACTTGTGAGATATATGATTATAAGACATTTTGCACCGATGGCAAAAATTAATGCAATTTGAATCCTTTTGTTATTAGTAGTAATAAAGGAATGGTACTACATCAATTAGATGTGAAGAATGCATTTCTTATGGAGACTTGGAAGAGGAAATCAATATGGGTATTCCACCAAGATATCAAGAAAATTTGAGAGGGAACAAAGTGTACAAGTTGAAAAGGGTTCTCTACAGTTTGAAATAATCACCTCGAGCATGGTTTGGAAGATTTACTAATGCTATAAGGAATAAGGGTTATTTTCAAAGTCAAGATGGCACACTCTATTTGTAAAAAAGTCTTTGTAAAAGGGGACTGCAACTTTGACTGTGTATGTAGATGATATCATTATAAAGGTGATGATCATGAAGAAATCGCGACTTTAAAGACTAAGATTGCCAAAGAATTTGAAATCAAAGACTTATGAAGCTTAAAATATATCTTGGAAATTGAAGTAGATAGGACACAATGTGGAATTTTCATTTTTTGAACAGAAATATACTCAAGATCTACTTCAAAAAGTTGGAATAACTAAAAACCTATTGATAATTTAAATGAGGTTAATCATCATCAAAGAGAGTTAATTGAAAGGGAAAAAACAGTAGAGAAAAGAGAATATTAGAGAATGGTAGCAAAACTTATCTATTTGTTTGACATGAGACTAGATATTGCTTATGTTGTTAGTGTTGTGAGTCAATTCATGCGTAATCCTAAAAAAATTTCATGTTGAAGTTGTTTTTTAGATGCAAAGATACTTGAAGGGATCTCTAAGTAAAGGCCTTCTATTTTTTTAAAAAGGAAAAAATCTTAAACTAAAAGCTATTCAGATGCAAAATGGGTAGATTTCAAGACAAATTAAAAAGAAACAACTAGGTATTATACCTTCCCAGGAGAGAATCTTGTCACTTGGAGAAACAAGAAACAACCGGTTGTGGCACATTCTAATGTAAAGGCAAAGTTTCGAGCCCTAGAACATTGGATATGTGAACTATTACGACTTAAAATAACTTTATATGACTTAAAAGTCAAACTAGAAAGACCTATATGACTCTATTATGATAATAAGGCTGCAATAAGTATTACTCATATTCTTATTCAACATGACAGGACCAAACATGTTGAAGTTGATCGACATTTCATAAGAGAGAAACTTGACTTGGGGTAGATTTGTGTACCGTATGTTCCCTAAAATGGTCAACTAGATGATATGCTTACAAAAAGGCTACCTAGTGCCATATCCTAAAAATTAATTAGCAAGCTTAGAATGCAAAATATCTTTTCATTAGCCTGAGGAGGAGTATGGAAATATGCTAGAATCAGGCTGTAATTTATTGGAAATATGTTGTAGTTAGACAATAACTCAACCTGTATATATTAGGAATAATTGTAAATATTCAATTTCCTTACGTAGTAGATTCCTAGTCTCTATTGTCTAAGTCAACTAGTGACATCTTTATATACTTTATTTTATCCCTAACCTTAAAATAAGAAAGAGTGAATTTTCTCTTTTTAAACCAATCTAGGATTCTTCAAGAATATTATTGGTTTTGCAATAAAATGGAACAGAGAACAAAAGCGAAGGAATGAGAGAAAAGAGTGCAAAGCTAAGGAGCTAAAAGGGTTATATTTTCATTTTTGAAATTTTCAAACTTATAATACAAAAGCGTACTAACTTTCAAGTACTATAAGACACTTAGATTTCATTCATCTTACATACTAATTTGATGACACAAAAAACCTCAACTAATCTTTTCTAGCAACAATTACATCACTTCTAATAATACAAAATGAACTATGATTAGCCACATTTGAGCTTAAAGATTGAACTTGGCAACATGGTCTCTCAAATGCTCAAACCTCGCCTTAGGTAAAGGTTTAGTAAAACTACCAGCTAATTGGTCTTGAGAATTGCAATGGACTAGTATAATTTTATTTTTCTACTGCATTCTCTTGAAAATGAAGCTTAATGTTGAAGTGCTTGGTTGAAAAACTAGGTTCTTTGTAATTTCAATAGTAGATTTGTTACCACATTTAATCTCTATTGTTTCCTTTTAATCGAAAATTTAAATAAAATAACAACTTCTTCAACTAAACGGCCTAGTTAACCATAGTTGATGCTACAAAATACTTTATCTCAACTATAGATTGAGCAACTGTGTTTAGTTTCTTTCTCCATGGGAAAATCCATGTATGAGAGTTAACAAGTATATTAGGTACTCCTCATCTCATTTATTGAGCCAGCCCAGTCACTATTAGTATATCCTATTAGTTTTAGCCTTTTTCCTTTTAATAACCAAACTCCAAAGTTTGCAATTCTTTTTAAATACCTCAGTACCCTTTTTATTGCTTTGAAATGAGTAATGCTGCTGTAGTGCATAACCCTTCTAGCAAACTTATAGTATACATGATATCAGGTCTAGTTACTGTCAAATATAGCAAAAAGCCAACCAAACTTCTATAAGTTCTCTCATCAAAAGCCTCAGTATGATAATCCTTGCTAAGTTTCTCACCTTGTGTAGTTGAAGTACTTACAAGTGTATAATTCTCCATTTGAAACCTTTTCAAAATATTGTGAGCAAATTTCTGTTGACATGAAAACTCTAAACTAAGTTTTCTACACTTCTATCCAAAGAAAATAAGACATCTTCCCTAAATCAAACATTCAAATGTCTCTTACATTTATGACTTGAAATCATGTGTCAACCCCTCACAACTACTAGTTATTAGTAAATCATAAACATATAAGGATACAATTAGCTAGTTTCCATCTTTTAGTTGTTTCATGTAGAAAGTTAGTTCACTAAGGCTTCTTTTGAAATTAAACTCCAAGAAGTGCTTGTCAATTCATTCACACTAGGCTCTAAGAGCTTGTTTCAGTGCACATAGAGCCTACTTTAATAGATAATCCTTTAATTCATAGCCTTTAACAATTGTCATAACATGTCGATGTAAATCTGACACGCCAGACTTAAAAAAATGAATTTTATTTTCTTGTATTGAGACGGGACTTAATTGTTGAGTAGATCGCATGCTCGACTTAACCTTAAATGGTTATCATGAAATGACTAAATAATTCAAAGTAACCACTAATCTTGTTTTGGTTAGGTGAGATTGATCACCTATTGCGGGTCGTATTTTAAGGGTTATGAAACCCTTAAAAATAAGCTTCGAGGTTACATTATACTAAAGTTCACATGAAAAGATTCAAGAGCCAGTTACAATCACAAGTAAAGATTGATCCCTCTCATGACACCCAAAAATCGATACCCCTTAAGTATATGTTAGCTAAAATCTAAGTTATGATCAATTTTAATTTTTTTGAAATTTAATTATAACCTCCCATTTTTGTTGAAATCGTTTACAATTAATATTATTTTTTCTCATTTTAAGTAAATTGGATTTTTATTTTTTTGAAAATCAAAAAGTATGAAACTTTTATTTCTTGAGAAAATTGAAAATTTTGATTTACTTATTTAAAGAAAATATTATTTCATATAAAACAATCAATGAGGTGACTTTCGTATACTAGAAGCATATCTATGGACTATTTTAACTTGGGGATATTGCCTCGATTTTTTAAATATTATATTACAATTAACATATAAATGTATTTAATTTAAAAGCATATCATTGTGAAAATGACCCCAAAGTGTCTACATGAAATAGCTAAATGACCCTTTTCATCATGAAAAATAATTTAAATAGACCTAACATGCATGGACATTATGGCATGGTCCCTAAATCATAAAAAATGATTTAAATGCATAAAATTCCTAAGTCATGAAAAATGACTTTATATCTCTAAAATTCATGAAATTTGCATGAAAATCCCTAGATCACGAAAGATGACCTAAATGACATCAAAATTCATGAAATGACATAGAAGTTCCTAAGTCATAGAAAATGACTAAAATGACATCAATGTTCATGGAATTGCATCAAAGTCCCCAGATCATGGAAAATGATCTAAGTGACATCAAAGTTTAAAGAATTACATAAAAGTCCCTAGATCATGAAAAATGACGTAAATGATATTAAAATGCATGAAACATAAAAGTCTCTAAGTCGTAGAAAATGAGTAAGATGACATAAAATTCAAGGAATTGCATTAAAGTCCCTAGATCATGAAAATAACCTAAATTACATTAAAGTGCATGAAATGACATAAAAGTTTTTAAGTCATAGAAAAGGACTAAATGATATAAAAGTTCATGGAATTGCATTCAAGTCCTTAGATTATGGAAAATGACTTTAATGACATCAAAGTTTAAGAAATTACATTAAAGTCCCTAGATCATGGAAAATGACCTAAATGACATTAAAATGCAAAAAATCACATAAAAGTTCATAGAAAATGACTAAGATGACATAAAAGTTCATGATGTTGAACCAAAGTCTCTAGATTATGGAAAATGACTTCAATGACATTAAAATGCATAAAAATATCTATGTTATGGAAAATGACATAGGAATGCATAAAAGCTCCGAAATAGCTCCAAATATGAGTGGAATCATTATGGAAAAATTACAAAATGGTCCCTAGAAGTTTTTGACACTCCTAAATACATTTCTAAACATCATTTTCACTAATAATCATACCAACATCACATCATATATGATTTTTTACTTTCAAAATACCTCAGTAACATGAACATACATGGATTCAAAAATATACATGATAATGTTGTCATAATCACAAAATATTCATGGGAGATGCATGGACATGTAAATCATGACAATAATGCATGTAGATACTATGAAATACATGTATCATACACATCATGAAACCTAAATAACATAAGACTAAAGTCATAACCATAATATGGAAGAACACATGATTAAAACTTACATGAAACCAAAAAATCAACATAAAACATTTGGAAAACAAATTTTCTTCATGGAAACTTTATTTTGAAACTTTTAACAAAACAACATCAGAGAATAATCAAATATAGTGATTTAAGGTCATTGCTCAAGATTTGGCCATAATGTGGTTCTTACATCTTGGCATAAATTAGCCTCTAAGCATAGCTTAAGATCGTTAAGCTCACATAAAAGAAACAAGAAAATGCAAAATGAAGATAAAAGATGAAAAAATAACCTTATGTAGAAACTTAAAGTTGTCACTCTTTCTTTCTCTTTTTTTTTTTTTTGGCTCTCTAGTTTTCCTCAACTCTAGAATTGAAGGATCCTCTCTAATGAACATCCCTAAGGTGTTTTTAACCTCTTTTTGCTGATCATCTTATCACTATGCAAGTACATCATATTTTGACAATTCAATGCTTGCAGGCAATCTCTCTAGAGGGCTAGGTGGTTTGATCCAAGGCTGAAACCCTTCAAATGGAGTATGCTTTCAACTAAGTTTGGTGGACAATCTTAACTACATGCCCTCAAGAAAACCCTTACTCTAAATGGCCATATTTTGGCACCATTCAAAAAAGGTGCTTTAACTTTAACCCAAAATAGCACCCATTAAATTTTAGCTACACTAAACTTGAAATAGTCAAGAAATAATCGAATTAGATAATCTCATTCATGCTTTAATGACTTAATCCATGTGAATGGTTTTAATGCCTATGTTTTAATGTAAAAATGTTTATGGAAGGCCTCTTGTATGATTATGAAGTGATCCAAGGCCATTAGGAAGAGGAAATATAAGAAAACTTGGGTGAAAAAACCTGTTTGTGGTGAAATTTTCATGTAGTATCAATATATTGTTGTTTGAATTGAAATAAATGCTTCTAAAACCAAAAATTCATGAAAAACATGACATTATATCGATACAATATGCCTTGTATCAATACAATGGGCATTGTATCGATACAATATGGCCTTGTATTGATATAATGCATGCTTCAGGCCTGGAATGATCAAAACTCGATGATGTATCGATATATTAATGAAATATATCGATACATATTTATGATTCATGAAAATGATATTTTTTACATCTTACAGGTTTTTAATTGTTCAAATTGTTCCATAGATATTTCAAACCTTGTATTTTCCCTCCTTGGCACCTTGTCGTTGGTTTTATAATCCCTTTTTATTATTCTATTCTTTATTATTATTTATTTTTTGCTTTCTAATTAAGTCTCGGGGATTTCAAAAAATTGGTTAAGGATAAAAAAGGCATATGTGTCTCACTTGGGTCCCAGATCGAGCTTCATTTGCTTAGAAATAACCCTGATAACATAAAATGTCTACAATAATGAATCCTTAAAGCTGTTTAATGTAAATTTCTTTCTTCAAATAATCATTCAGAAAAATAGATTTAATATCCAACTAGTCTATTATCCACTATTGCTAAGCTGTAATGGCCAACAAAAGTCAGATTTTATTCAACCTTGCCATAGGAGCAAAGGTTAAAAAAATCAACTTTAGCCTATTAAGCATACACAATTGATCTTGCATTCAATCTATTAACAAAATCATCAGCATTTAGTTTAGTTTTAAACACCCATTTTACTCTAATCACTTTTTTATTGATTGGTTTGTCAACATACGCCCATGTCTAATTTTTTTTTTGTATCATATTGATTTCAATTTGCATCGCTTCTTTCCATTTTTCAGTCTCTATAGCTTCTTCAAAATTTGTAGCTTCCAAGATAGTTATGCTACTAAAGTGATCTAATGCCCCCGACAGCATGATATTCATCTGAATCGCATCACTTACATTTTCTTCTTGCTCTTTTATTATAAAACTATCACTGGACATATCTTTAACTATATTAACTTTTGACTTTTCCCAGTTTTACATAGTAACTTCATTGAAGTTCACATATCTATTAATATTGATCTTATCAGTTGAGGGAATAAAGATTTGATATCCTTTTTTGTTGCTACTAGAGCCAATGAAGATTACAACTTGAGACTTTTTATCTAATTTGTCTCTTTTCACTGCTGGTATGTATAACACAACCAAAACCCTCCAAGTGGTGCACATATGATTGCAACGTGGCCCGGATACAAATCTTGACCAAGCCTGACTTAAATAGCCTTCGCTCTTATACTTGTTAAATTTATCACATTTTATATTCTTTTATTTCTATAGGCCATATCATTATTGACATTTTCTTATTTTGGGGATCGGGTGGTCGAGAAGAATCGCTCACTAGACTTAACCTTAAATAGTCATTATGAAATGACTATTTATTTGGAGTCGCCACCAATCTATTTAGGCTAGATGAGATTGGTCACCTATCAGAGTTTGTATTTCGAGGGTTATGAAACCCTAAATTATTAATTTCGAGGCCCACAATCAAACTAGAGATCATATAAAAAGGGTCCAGGAGTCAGTTAATCACAAGTAAGGATTAACCATCTCGTGATGCTCGAAAATCTATACCTTATTAATTACGTGCTAACTTGAATTTTAATTTTTATTCAGTTTCAACATGTGGCATTTAATTATAAATTCCTGAACTAATAATTTTAAAAATAAATTTATTATTTTGTATTAGGAAGATCGGGTTTTAAGAATTTTAGAAGTCAAAATCTCTTACGTAGTCTATCGAAAGACCAGTGGAACACGAAAGCTTTTTATCATTCCTCATTGTATCTCAATGGAAAACCAGAGGAACACAAAAAGGTTTTAAAATTAAAAATATCTTTTGCACCCAAGTGGAGGGCCAGAGGAATGCGAAATGTTTTATTATTATTATTATTTTAAAATTTATAAAATCTCAATTTTCATTTTAAAAAGGATATCTCGATATTAAAATAATTCGTAGAACCTCTCTCATATTTTGAGAGAAATTCTATGTATTATTTTAACTTGGAGACATTACCTTAATTTTTTAAAAAGAAAATTTTATATTTTATTGAAAATATTTATAAAACTTCCTAAAACTCAATAACAATTTAAACTGACGAACCTATTCCTAATGTATCCCTTAGACACGAAAATATCCTTGTAATCACATAGAACTTGATTCTATCGAAATGATCAAAATGCCCTTAAGGTATACCTTCAACGTGAAAGTATCTTGATAACCCTAATGGACACCAAAATGACCTTAAAAGGCTAAATGAATCCTAAACATTAACCTATGACATAAAAGCATCCCGATGAGAAAAATTACAAAAATGCCTCTAGGGTATACCCTCAACATGAAAGTATCCTGGTACCCCTAATGGACACTAAAATGACCTTAGAAGGCTAAATGAATCCTAAACATTCACCGTTGCCATAAAAGCGTCTCAATGAAAAAATTACCAAAATACCCCTGGGGTATACCTTCGACATGAAAATATCCCGGTGCCCCTAATAGACACTAAAATGACCTTAGAAGGATAAATGAATCCTAAACATTCACCTTTGGCATGAAAGCATCCTAGTGAGAAAATTGTGGAAATGCCTCTAGATATACCCTCGACATAAAAGTATCTTGGTACCCTTAATGGACACCAAAATGATCGTAGAAGGCTAAATGAATCCTAAACATTCACCTTTGGCATAAAAGCATCCGGTGAAAAAAATTACAAAAATGCCCCTAGGGTATACCTTCAACATGAAAGTATTCCGGTACCCTTAATGGACACTAAAATGACTTAGAAGGCTAAATATATCCTAAACATTCACCTTTGGCATAAAAGCATCTAGTGAAAAGAATTACGAAAATGCCCTTAGGATATACCTTCGACATGAAAGTATCCCGATAACCCTAATAAACTCGAAAAGACAAGTAATGATGATTTTTACTCTAAATGAATAATTCAAATTACAAAAATGGCTTAAAGTACAAAAATTGCTAATGGATCCCTAAATTTCTCAAAATTAAATATTAGTCTTAAATTGATTTAAAATGCTAAAAAAGATATTTTTATTTTTTTGACCTAAAAACACCCTAAATAAGAAATTTAAATTTTAAAATAACCTAACATGTGAAAATACCATCAAGTCCCTAAATTTTTAAAAATTACATTTCATACCTTAACGGAATACGAAAGGTTTTTATATTTTTTAGCACCCCATCGGAGGACCAATGGGATGCTAAAAATATTTAAAATAATTCTAAGCGGATGATTTCATGCTAAAGATAACCGTTTTGTCCTAAAAAATGCTAAATTTCCCTAAGGGTCCATAAACTTTCTTGATTTTACACTTAGGTACCTAAGTAAAAAAAAACCTAAATCATCACAAAATATAATTAATCGGGTAAAAATCAGTATGTAAATCATGAAGAACATCCATTAGAAGGTTTGACAAACACCTTTGACCAGAAAGAAAATTTTTCATTATTTGTAAACTAGCCCCTAAACTTTAAGAAATTACAAAATACCCCTTAAAGTGTGAAAAATACTTAGAGCATACTATGAAATACCCAAAATCAGTTTTCAAGTTATCCATGAAGCTTTTAGTCAAATCCTTTGACCATACAACAAAATTTTATTATTTGCAAACTAGTCCGTAAACTTTTCTAAAATTACAAATTGACCCTTACACGATTAAAATGTAAAATTAAGCTTCAAATGAATCAAAATAATCACAAAAGTCCCCTAAAAGATCACAAGCAAAATTTGGTCACTTCTTTCTGCCCCTAGAATAAATTTTTCAATATTTACTCAAAAGTTTCTAAACTTTTTAAAATTACAAAAGACCTCAAAACTAAACAAAATGTATTTTAACTTGATAAATGCATAAAATACACTTCTAAGAGTGCAAGTGTGTTTCAGCCAAGCATTTAGGTCTAAACAAAGATTGTTTTTATTTTTTTATTTTTTATTTATTTTTTTGGATTAGCCCCTAAACTTTTCATATTTACAAAATGACCACAAAAATACATATACAAGCATGAATTTCGGCCAACACCTAAACAATCTACCAATCAACTTTTTTTTAACTTAATAATCACATATTCACCTTTTATTTAACACAAATTAGCACCATTATATGATAAAATTACAAAAACAAGTATATAAATATGTGATTTCACCATAATAACAAGAAAACACTAAAAGAAATCAAATATATATGAACATATATATGACAAACACAACCCCAGAACCAATGTCATATCAACATAAACATGATTCATGAAGAAAATAATTTACTAGTAAGAAGAAAAGAAAAAAAAATCAAGGAAATTAGTTCATGGCCATTGTGCTTAGTCTTTCAACACGGATAAAAAAAATCCATGAAATTAAGAACATTTTTGGCTCACCAAAGAGAAAAAAAATGTATCAAACAAATAAAACTCCAAATATCTAAATGGAGATTTATGCCTTAACAAAGCTTTGAAAATTTTTTCAAGTATTTTCTTTTTTTGTTTTCAACTCTCTCTTTCTTTTATTTGGTCTTCTAAACTAAAAAACTCTACATGAAATAACATCCTCCCCTATTTATAGAGGGATGATTTGGCGAAGGAGGATGAAAATCTTTTTTGGCCAAAAGTTTCATCCTATTTTCCCATTTAACTTTTTTTTTCGTTTATTTGATGTTTAATTTACTTGTTAGGTTGGACAAGTAATAAATGTTGTCATAAGCCTATGCCTTTGTCATCTTTTCTTACAAGCCACCATCTCCATTGTCGTGATTGTGCTAGTTTAGGTGAAATGATGATTTTGGTTAGCTTGGTGGAATTAGTTGGAATGAAACTAAATCAATTGGAAAATAATTTAATTCCAACCAAATTAGGTTTCATGCAACTAAATTGGCAAATTATAAAATTAATTATGTAAAAGCAAAATTATATTATGAATTTACAAGTAAACATAATTTTAGAAGTAAATAAACAAATGCAATAAGGTGCATAAAAAGCCTAATTGCAGATTCCATGAAAAACAAGATAATAAATTAAAATTCATGTACTCAACAAAATTCCACATAATAAATCCAATTAAAAATTTAACCATAAAGAAAATAAATAAAAAATTTGAATCAAAATAATTGATATAAAAATAACTAAAAAAATTAAAAGAAAAAGTTAGTAGACTTTGTTAGAAAATTGAATATTAAGATGGGCTTGGTAGGCTTTTAGAAAGTAAAATGGGCTTGTTGAGAAATTATTGGGTTTATTTAGCCTATTTATAAAAATTGAAGTTTCTATGCTGCTTAAGGAGATTTTGCATAAAATAAAATTAATAAAAAATTTTATAAAGATTTCAAGTATTGGATCATACAAGTAAAGTTTTTGAGAAGTCTTATGTGCAAGAAAAAATTGAAATCCAAAACTCATAAAATTTTACGAGAAAACCTTTATGAAAAAATTTGTTATTTGGGAAAAAAAATTCACAACACAAAAAATAAATTGAATTCCTAAAAACTGATTTGATGGTGGTTAAATGAAAATATTTAAAGAATTTTGAAGTCAAAACTCGATAAAATTCTATAAAAAATTTTACAAATTGAAAGAAAGCTCGTATTTTAGGATCAAAAAATTTCAAAGAATACATTAAAACTTATAAAAAGTGAATTAAATAAAACATATTATTCAAAATATTGATTTACAAAATGGTAAAGATAAAAATTTAAAATTTGAAATTTGAAATAATTTTATCAGAAAAAAATTTCATGAGTACAATACTCATGATATTGTGAAAAAAATTAAAAATTAATTATAAAAATAAGCAACTTGACACCTTATGGTGTAAAATATCAATATGAATTTTTCTTTAAGTATTTTTGATTGATTTTTTTAAATGCATATTAGCATAAGTACTGCACAAGTGTCGATAAAATACATGATGGTCAATTTTTCAATTTTTATGAAAAAAAAATCTCAAAAAATTCATGAAAATAGGAAATTTAATCATTATATAATCTGCAGGAATAATTTTCTAAATTCGGTAAGAAAAAATTTAAGAATAAAATTTTCCTTTCGAATATTTGTTTTTTCATCCGAGACCAGTCTTCAAATGACATTTTTCATCAAGTAAACTTACGGCTATGCAAATCATGACTAAAAAGGTCTTGTTCATCTGAAAAATATCAGTCCTAATGAGGATGGCCGTTAAGTTCTTGATCCTGGATATTCAAAATTATTGAAAATTAGACCCAGACAAAATTAGGTGTCTACAATGGCTTAAGTCCAAACCAGTATTCATACAGAGTTTCGGGTTTTAAAGCCTCTGTGGAGAACCTATTTTATAGGTATACTACTGTGTTAACTATTCCAGCCTAGAATCTTTGACGCAAATTCCTATCAAACAGCAAACATCTAGCCATTTCCATCACAGTTTTATTATTCTTTTCTCTTTCTTTATTTTATTGTCAGTCATAAGTGACAGTGAGCTGATGTTTAATGCTTGCCGTAGCACAAAATGTTAGTATATTCTATAATGCCAACAAGCTTGGATAAGGCATATATTAGTTAATAATGCAAACCTATTACTGGATCAAGTGATACAAGGTTTTCTTTTATGTTAGTGGTATGACTGACAATCATAAACTACTAATTAGATGAGGCACATGTAATACATTTGGCCTTACAAAGGACTTATATTGAGTTATAATTATGAAATCCTTATGCGTTAAAGTCATGTTCCCAAAACTTTTCTTATGAAATCCTTATGCGTTAAAGTCATGTTCCCAAAACTTTTCTTAGTCATTATATTGCCAACATGAGGCATTGGTAATATTCAAAGACTAGCACATTTTATGCCTTCTTACTTGTAAAGTAAGTAACCGATCTCATAAGTTGAAGTATATGGAATACTTGGTATGGCATAGGGTACTTGTTTTGTGGAAACAAGTTTCATTGAACATAGCCCATGTAAGAACTTCATTTGGAATTATCACTCAAGTGTCTATGGAAATGTTCTCATGTGCTAGTCATGCAACTAGTCCTCTACCTTGTTATATCAGGTCATCTTGTATGGGGAGTGTCATATTTAGGGATCATCATAAATGGGTCCACAATAAACGGATGCCTATTTTAGGGTGGTTTTGGGTATGAAATGAAGCATACGAAGATCAATGAGTGATCTAGAAAGGATTCGCCATCCAAGTTGACATTAAAGACATATCTCATATGTTCCTTGCCTTGATTAACTTGATAAAGTTATTGATGGAAACATGATGAATTTAAGAAAAATGGTCTCTCAAATTCTTTAGGTTAACCATATGTAGCAAGAACTAATATGGATTGATACATAAATAAACACTACACCATGCTTATGGTCTTTTAGGGATATTTGGTGTAAGGACTGAATTACACTATAAGGCTATTTATTGAAAGGTTTCTTCGAGGTTATATTGACTTTTCAACATTTGAGTGGTCATGATGGTTGCTAGATCTTGCTCTTGATCTATGAATATATAATTAATAAGGTTAATTATATTCATTGTCAACATGTAGGGAAACTATTGGGTCACACACTATAAGATAATCTATTAAATTATATTAAATTAAACTCAAGATTTAATTAAGTATGACTTAATTTATAAAATAGATAATAAGGAGGACTTAATTGAATTAGTTTGATTAAATGATATTAAAGATACAAATTAAATTTATGGAATCTAATTAGAGATATCTTAATGTGGTAGTAAAGATAAAATTGTCTTATCAAGATCGTGTCTAACTTTAGGGATGTAAATAGGGATATCTTGGTTTTGGGTCGGATAATCATTTTTGGCAAATTAAATAATTATTTGATAATTATTCAAAAATATTTACATAAAGTAAATTTTTATTACTGAGGTAAGAAATTTAATTTAGAATTAAATGATATTGCATATAAATAAGGGTTGACCCAAAAACCTTAATTATTGAGTCAAATAGGTCTTATTTTAAACAAATCCTATTTGGACTTGATATAAGTTAGGCACAATATTAATAGGCTCCATTGGTATTGGATTAGGCTAAGATATTAAATAGTTAATGCTTGAGCACAATCCTTAGTGGACTAGGTATAAAAATGTTATTTTAATCCCTATGATAACACCATTTATGGCGCCACCTATTGGGTTTACTAGTATTAGGCTTGGTTGATCCATTAGTTAAGTCTAGCCTAATTTTAGATGTTTAAATATACAAAAGATCTTTTGAGTGGCTGTTACACCTATTGGCTATAAAAAAACCCTAGGCACCACATTCTTAAATCCCTACCATGATTGGCATAATTTTGCTTTCTCTACATCAATAGTGTGTTGTTTACTCTTTTGACAATCTGGAATCATTCTTGATCACGAAAAAAGTGAGAAACTCATATCTAGCACTTTTGAATGTAAACAATGTTAATAAAAGGTAAGAAACTATGATTACCACATCCATACGGCCTCCTTGTAACATTATCTCACATCCTACAACTTTCTAGAATTGTTCTTGGTTATGTGTGAAAGAAGGTAGCTACTTTTTACCTTATGGTTAAGGCTTTTCAAGCCTTTCGGCTAGCGGTAGAAAATCACTAGACCTTTATGAAGGTTCCAACAGCCATCTGTGTAGATCACCATTAGAGGTAGTATGCTTGTGCTACTTGTGGCCTTATAGAGAGATTGAAGTAACCAAGCTGTGGTAATGATCACACAGGGACGAGCACTCTTAGAGTTATGAGTCTTTGAGAGAGTAAGATCTCTATCAGACTAGTGTTTTAAATTGCCAATTAACCACATGTACATTTTAGCTTAGGATCTTGAAAAAAATCTAGGTATATCTATGTTTACTTTTTGTTGGACATGTTTAATTTGATTAAATATTTTTGCTTATTTTGATAAGTATTGGCCCAGACTTGCTTTCACAAAACTCTTTAAATTTGTTTAAGATATACTCAGTTCCATTGTTAAACCTTATGAGCTTTAAGTTACATGCAACTTAAGTATCAACATAGGCGTTAAATCTCTAGAACACTGAGGCAATTTTAGATTTTTGCTTTACAAAATAAATTGAACATATTCTGGTGCAGTCATCAATGAATAAGATGAAGTATCTGCTTTCATTCAATGACATGGTTTTCATAGGACCATTCACATCAGTGTGTATAAGCTGCAGCTTCTCTATTGCTCTCCATTCCCTTTACCAGGAATGGCTATTTGCTTTATTTTCTCAGTTGGCATACCTCACACACATCTCTATATTCATCTATATGTGATATGTTTGATAAAAGTTCATTCTTATACATATGACTCAATATGTGATAGCTAACATGTCTGAGTCTTATGTTGATGCATCAGACTTCAAACAATTTCAATCTAAGATAAAAGTTTTATCATGCCTTGCAACAGAGATAAGTTCACAGCCTATTAAATCATATATCATGCATATTTTGTCCTTAAAAACTATAGAGTAGTTTTTTCTCTAACAATTGCCTGAACTTAGGAAGTTTTGATCAATTTCAGGAACAAGTAAAACATTAGTAATAATTTTAATTCAAGATAGAGTATGCCTAAACACATCACATTTTCCCTTTGTATCAATATGACCACCATTGTTTATTTCGATTTTTTAGTAATAGTTCTAGTTAATCCTTTTGAACATGTGCTGATCAAAAACCATGTGGTTGGTGCAACCATTATCTATCAACCAATTCACCTTAACTTTGCTACTAGTTGCATAGCAAGATGCAACAAACATTTACTCCTCCTTTAGCTGATTAGCTTTTGTAATTTGAGCCTGTATGTTTTGTTATTGCTGCCTTATATTCTTGTAAACCATCTCTATATGCCCTATTTGTTTACATGCTCTACATTGGTTATCAGGCCTAAATAGCAATATCTTTTTGGGTTATTTTTTGACATATTTCTTTCTTCTATCATCTTTGGCATAGTCCCTATCCTTTCTTTGCTTTTCTTTTTTATCACTAAAATTCTTCTTTCTTTTGTTGTATGAGCTTCATGCCTTATCTTTTGTCTTAGCTTGATAGGCATTTTCAGCGTGATCCTTTTGTTTGTTCATTCTTTTTTACTCTTGAACATAAAGAGCATTAATCAATTTGGACAGAGAAATACAGGCCAAGTCTCTTAAATCTTCAAGTGATGGGATTGTTTACTTATATATCTTAGGAAGAGTGGTTATAATTTTCTTAACAACCTTCTTATAACTAAACTCATTTCTAAATAACTTGATGCTGTTAACAATGTACATAATCCTATCTACATACTGCTTGATAGTTTCATTATCCTTAATTTTTAGGATCTCAAAATCTTTCCTCAAATTAATGAATTACTGCTACCTTATCTTTTTCAAGCCTTAAGTTTCTTCTTTCAACGATTTCCATGCTTATTTTCTAGTTTTACAAGCCATGATCCATGTGAAAATCACACCAGATACACCATTTTGAATGCAAGACATGGCCTTATGCTTCTTGGCATGCTCCTCATTGTGTTTTCCATTTTAGTAATTATAAGATTAGCCCTAAAAAATAGTGGATCTTTATTAACATCAACCACTTCCCAGAAGTCATGTGTTTTCTAATAGGTCTCATTTTCACCACTTAAATGTGGTAATTTTCTATTGCAAACACAAGAAGAGGGTAAGAGAAGCCACTTGAAGACATTTCTCTTGAAAATAGATACTGGTTTCAAGTTGCAGCACAAACAAAACCTATCTTTTTCAACCTTTAAACCTCCCAAAAATGAGTTTAAGAGCTTAGGTAACAGCAACTCTGATACCATTTATTGGTCTTGCAATAAAATGGAACAAAGAATAAAAGCAAAAGAATGAGAGAAAAGCGCAAAAAGTTAAGGGAGCTAAAAGAGTTACATTTTCATTTTTGAAATTTTCAAACATAAAGTATACTGACTTTGAACAAGTACAAAACACTAAGATTTCATTCATCTTACAACATAATTCGACGACATAAACAACTTCAACTAATACTAACATTTTTTGCTACAATCATCACTTTTAATCTTACAAAATGGACTATAATTAGCTATATTTAAGCTCAATACTTGAACTTAGCAGTATGGTCTGTCACTAATCAACAAACATATTATGGTTGGATGTTGGCTAGTTCAGAGAAATAAGAACCAACAACTTGTAGCCAACGATATTAGTAGCTAGGTCAATTATGGTGATCATTGGTAAGTACATAACGAGTGGTAAACAACCTTATTATAGGAAGACAAGGGCGGAGTGAGCTAACTTTTTTTAGGGGTTAGGATTAAAAATTTAATTTGTCTATAAACTTTAATACATAAAATAAAGTTATAAAAATAAAAAACTAGTTAAATATATTTTAATTTTGAGGTGACAAATTTAATTATGTTTAATGTATAAATGAACATAAGCATTATATATATTAAAAGATTTTTAAATTTTTTGGGTCCAAAAAATATGAGCTTTGCCCTAGGAAGCAAGGATTTGAGTGATCATTTTTTTATAGTAGTCATCATTGGCAGGGATGGAAAAAGTTAATGCAGATGCTGCTTTCAATGAAATGAATAAAATAACTTACTCAAGTGTGGTTGCGAGAGGCTTGCAAGTAGGGATGGCAATGGGCGAATACTGAAAATCCACTTTCACTCCACTGATGGACTGTTCTGCTCCACCACTAACCTCGTTCCATCGTGGATGTTGAATTTTCAATACCATTACCGCCTCCATGGATGTTGGATATATCCATCACCGCCCCGCTCTATCCAATTTTTATACTTATTTATATTTTTTTCAAATAATAAATATATATTTCAAGAAAAAACATATTCTTAAAGCATATCTAAACACAAAATAATAAATATAAAGTATATATTATAAGAGATGTTACCATATATTTAACATGTTATCCTTCTTAAAAAACTAAATATTTAAAGATAAAATTAGTAATTTCAACCCGCGGAGCAGAGCAAGCAAATGCCACAATTGCTCCATACGTGCCTTTCAAAAGGAAAAATCCGCCCCACTTCTATATTTAAAAAAAAAAAAGCCCTCTTATTTGGAGCAGATTGATTCAGAATCTATTGGACGGTTTAGGTTTTATCATCCCTACTTATTGGGTGATATAAGTGTCTGTGCAATGAAAAAATGGATTGGAGAGTGATTCTTTTCTTTTCACCTAGGAAATTAATAAATTGGACCCAACCTTTCAAGAACGAGGTAGCTTAGATTTTTGGTCAAAATTAAATTCGAGATACTAAATTCTTTCATTTGAAATTTAAAAAAAATATAAATAATTATAATAATTTTGAACCAAAAAAATCTTTTAAACGGTAAAGTTTCTTAAATTATTGAATGTAAAAATGCTAGGAGCTTCTAAGGTAAGCTTCTTATCGTAAGCTTATAATAAGGTTTGACTTACAACTGGTTATACCAGTTGCAATTCCTTTTATATATATTATTATATAATATAACATAAAATTATTATGATTACATGAATATATCACATGCTACATATTACATAAATTTTTATAATTTAAAAAAAAAAAAGATAAAATTATCAATAAATATTACAGTTGCATAAATTATATTATTGATTACATAAATTATTATAATTGATAATATAAGTTTGTATTACATATTTTTATTACAATTATACATATACATTATTTATTTACATAAATTATGATAATTTATAATAAAAGTTATAATACATAAATTTGTTATATTTACATAAAACTTTTATAAGTTACAAAAATATATTACCATAGGTAGTATTGCATAAAATATTATAGCTACATGAATTATATTATCTAATTACATAAGTTTATCATCATAGGTAATACAAATAAGTCTTACATATTTTCTTACAATTACACATATACATTATACAATACATAAATTATGATAAAAGATAATAAAAATTATAAAATATAAATTTATTATATTTACATAAAAATTTTATAAGTTCCATAAATAATAGTATTACATAAAATATAAAAGTTACATAAATTATATCATCTATTACATAAGTTTATTATCATATGTAATAAAATATTTATATTATGCATTTTTATTATAATTACATATATACATCATATATTACATAAATTATTACATACTACACATATACATTATCTATTACATAAATACATTACAATTTTCGTAATATTTTATGTAAAACTATGATATTTGCATGTAATTTGGTAATAGTTATATGTAATTTATTATATATAAACATTACCTTTCAAGAATTCTTTATCAGAAATACATTAACTATAACATATATTACATACCAACATTACTCTTTAATGATCTATGTATTGTAATACTTAGGTGTAATTTTCATACTCTTTAGTTGTAATTCTTACCGATTAATAAAAAATTTAAATTTCATCATAAAATTAATAAAAATATTAATATAATATAATTATTGCTAATATGAACAATTATATTATTAAAATAAAAAATATAAATTTTTTTTACTTCCAAAATTTGTAAAATATTAATTTCATACATATATAATATATTTAATAAAAAAGTAATTTCTAAAAGATTATACTTATTTTTTTATTTTATTTATATATTTGGTAAAATTAGTAAATAATATAATATATTAATAAAAATTAATTTTACAATAATTTTTAATTTTTAATTAGTTAGTAAGAATTAGAACTAAAGATTACAAAAATTACACATAACATTAAAGTGAAAGTAATATTTATATGTAATATATGTTATAGGTAATGAATGTGTGTAAAAACTCTTTGAATATAATATTTGTATATAATAATTACATATAAATATTACCTGATTTATATATAAATATTACATATATATATAAAAATATTACAAAATCTATAATATATCTATGTAAGACATTCATTTAGGAATATTAAACATAATTTTTTCAAAATTATTTTTTACTTTTTATTAAATATATTATATATGAAGCAAATCAATTTTTTAGTTATTTTTGAAGCAAAATTTTTTTTTCATTTTTAGGTATATTAATAATAATTCTATTATATCAATAAAAAATTACTTTTATAATAATATATATATACTTTTTATTAGTTGATAAGAATTACAACATGACCAGATTATATATAAACATTACAAATTTTACATAAAAATATTACAAAATCTGTAATGTATTATGTAAATTTTTTTTAAAAAAATTAATTATAATTTTTTTAAAATTATTTATTATTTTTTATAAATATATTATATATGTAAGAAATTAATTTTTGTAATAATTTTTGAAGTGAAAAACTTTTATATTTTATATTTTAATAATTTATTTGAATATATTAATAATTATTATATTTTATTAATAAAAATTAATTTTATTATAAAATATATATATTTTTATTAGTAAAAAAGTAAATTTTATAATTTACGTAAAATTTTCCAAAATGCTACTTTATGTTAAATAGAAAGAAGCAATAGAAGAGAAACAACAATAATATTCCCAAAACAGAAGGGAAAAAAATAAAATAATCTTATCTAATAAAAGAAAATAAAAGCCCCACCTTCCTCGTACGAGCCATAAGCATCCCTCACTGGGCGGTATCCCAGCAAACTGTTTCAAAACCACCGCATAAAAAGAAACCCGGATAATCAAAATTTCTTACTTAGCGTGCTTTTCACGCGCCTGAGCCCTAGATTTGAATCTAGGGTTGTAGCTTCTATCCTGGTTTTTCCTGTAGATTTTTTATTAAATAGATTGAAATTGGCATAATCTTTTTTCATTTTTCAGAAGAGCATAAAAAATGATGAAGGTGGTGAGGAGCTGCATACAATCAATGTTGAAGATGATGAATTCAGTCATAGGAATGGTTGGTATGGCTATGATTATTTATGCAATTTGGTTAATTAGGGCTTGGCAAAGAGAAATTGGGGATTTGCCTTTTGAAGGTTCTGATCATGCAGCTCCATGGTATGTTTCTCTTTCTTGGGGTTAACGGGGATGCCTGAGATTTTGGAAAGGCAAATTTTTGGGTTTTCCTAAGGAATGAAATATGAAAAGAATGTACTTTGCATTTGATTTGATGAATGTTTTGTTGTTTGTTCTGCTTTTGAATTATTTGTTTTCATTTTCTGTTTGATAGATAGCAAAATGAATAGTTTTCTTTCAATTCTCTCTTATTTTGGACAGACCACAACTGGATTTTACTGCTAAAAGGAAAGCACATTTGTTTGAATGAATTGCAGGTTTATCTACACTTTCCTTGGCCTTGGTGTTACTCTGTGTTTGATTACATGTTCTGGGCATGTTGCTGCTGAAACTGCAAATGGCTGTTGTCTTTATTTTGTATCCTTCTTCTTGAGTCAGTTAATCCAGATATCAGTGTCCCCTTCTTATCATCAATCTTACGGAAATTTTGTCCTAAATATCAATATTACTTTGTGGACTGTTTTATTCAGTTAGTTAATATCGTATCTGTGTTAATAACTGACTCTCTCAATGTTTTTATCTTTGCTAATGCGATATTGTAAATATGTTATTACTTCACAAACTCAAATCACAATTTAATGGGATGGTAAAATTTTTGTTGACCTTAAATGCATTTAGTATATGGCATTCATCTTTTTTCTTCTTATGCTGGAGGCTGCGGTGACCATTGATGTTTTTCTGAATCGTAACTGGGAGGAGGTATATCTCATGCAAAAGCTGATAATTTTATTACTTTTTGGACGTCTTTAGAAGCTTACAGCTTGCTACATATGCTTATCAAAACTTAATGTGGTTTAATCTGCTAATTTTATACCAGGACTTTCCAGTGGATCCAAGTGGGAGTTTTAATAAGTTCAAAGATTTCATTAGGTCGAACTTTGAATTCTGCAAGTGCATAGGCTTGTTTGTTGTGTCTGTACAGGTATATCTTTACTGGCAAGAAAGTGATTGTATATTGCATTTCACCTAATCAACTACAATGATATTAGCACGTTTGGTTTTAGAGTTTAATTATGCTTGTTTGGTTACTGCCTTGCAAATGATTTGAATGTATATCTATGATTGGCATGCATGCCACATTGACAATTTGCGAGTTAATCCCAGAATGTTCTTAGCTTTATCGAAGTCTCCTTATTGCAATTGATGGTTGTCAGATTACCATGTCATATCACTGGTAGAAGCAATTTCCTAAACGCTTCTTGGTAAGTTGCAACATAAGATGGAATTGTATGGTTCAAAAGGATACTGGTGCTGTTGAGGGTTTACATATTCATGGTCAGTTTCTAGGCTTCACACTGTTGTTATTGAAGCATCCCTCCCTCCCTCTCACCTCTTTCTTGTTTATCCTTTTTATTTTTTATTTTTTTTTTCTTTTTGCATTTCTGACTTGAAGGATTATTTAGGCTGAGCGGAGCAAGTTTGGCACACGCCTTGGCTATCATATGCTTGACTGTCTACCTTTTTGCTTTTGCAGGGATTATGTATCCTATTGGCAATGCTACTCAGAGCACTTGGGCCGCATCAATATTATGAGAGTGACGATGATATTGATCCTGAGAGAGTTCCACTACTAAAGAATGCTGTTCATCCAACTTATGTTGTTGGCAGCCCCGTTTATGGAAGCCAAAGTAATGCGTGAAACATGATATATATATATATATATATATATATATATGTATGGTAAAATTATGTACTTGAACCTGGGATTATGGGCTGGTTGCTAGGCGCCATCGGGTTTGCCTGCTGTATTTTTTTTTTAGCGCCATTATCGAGTTATATCACATATTGGCATGTGTAAAAAAAAAAAAAAAAAACCCAATCAATGTTTCCTCTCGATCTCGAATGCAATATCTTGTTTTCTTTATTGAATTTTCGTTTTATTTATTATTTTTTTTGGCCTCATGCTTTTCTATTGTCCTGAAAATAGAATGCACATTCCCTTGACATTGCTAGTTCGGGTGGCTCACCAGTATTACTTCCCCCTACCCCCCGCGCCCTATAAACAAATGCGAATTCAGTCTTGATAATGGATCAATCGGTAAGGTCTCAATAATGGATCGGCCTCTTGAGTACCAGCATTGGATTGGAGAGGAATCCATTCGCTGGAGACAAAGGCGAGAAAAGTATATCAGTTGTAATTATTATATTACTGGGAATACAACCGATGCAGGGTCGACTCTCTTACTATTTATAATTTTTTGTTCTAAATAATACATATTATATAACAATTTTTTTAAACTCTTCGAAGTTCACTGGATCTCAATTAATTTAGTTCGAGTCATATAATATATTTAATATTTGTGCTAACTTTTTATTGTTTAAATATAATAATTGAATACGATTTTTTTTTGAAAAGGAATTTGTAAATTTATTTTAAAAAAAATCAATACAACATCAGGAGATTTGTCTTTTGAATTACCCCCAAATTGAATGCGAAATTACTAGTTTTCTAATCTTTAAATTAATTATTTTCATGTAAAGCACATGACTTTCGCAATATGCAAACATATAGCATAATTTAATATTACTCTACATCTAGAAATAAATTTTTGTCATCCGTTTGTTTAAAAAATTGTTTTAAAATCTTAATAAATATCTCTGTAAAAACTTGAAATGTTTATTTATAATAAAATTTTTGCGTCATTGCATGGACTCGTAATTTCTAAAAATATATGATAAACCATTTCTATATCAATATTTTTTTCCCTTTTAGAATCATTCTCAACTTAAAATGTAAAAATTAATTATTTTTATTGAGTGATATTAAATTTTTTTTTTACACTTTAAATTAATTGAAAACAAAGAGAAGCTGTATAAAAGAAAATTGGCCTTTTAGAGTTTACGTTTAAGTCAAATATAATAAAAGTTTATTCAGTATTTAGTAGAGAAGAAGTCAAGGGAGGCCATGAATGATTTTAAAAAAAATATTTTTTTTGTGGCCAAAAGATCTGATATTTGGATTTAGTTTAGCAAGAATTCAAAAATGTAAAATAGACTAATAATTATTAAAAAAATAAAATAAAAAAATTATTTAAAAAAATTATTAGAATTATTAATAAAAATTGTAATTACCTTTTAATCATGATTTCATTCTTTTGTTTGCTATTGGTTCTTCTTTGCGATGGAAGGAAACCGACTCTCCTTATATATATATAATAATATAAATTATATATAAAATATCTAAATTATATATAAATTATATATATTAAAAATAGTATTTATAAAAAATAAAATATAAAAAATACTTTTATTAAATCCTGATTTGCTATTTAAAAATAATAAAAAATAAAAATACATTTTGTATCCTTAATTACTATTTAAAAATATTTTATATTAAATATTTAATTTATATATATTATATATAATATAATAAATAATATATAATATATAATATATAATATATAATATATTATATGTTATATGTTATATGTTATATGTTATATAAGATATCTTATAATATAATATATATAATTATATATATGACATATAAAAATAACAAAAATAATATATATTAACAATATTTCAAATTAAATAAAAAATTACTATATATAAATCATAAAAAATAAAAAATATTTTTTATTAAATTTTAAATTATTAGTTAAAAAATAAAAATTAAAAAAAATATTTTTTATATATTATATATGATATATAATATTATATATAGGGGAAGGAACTGGCCACATATATATTTATATATATATTAATAATTCTAATAATTATTATTTTTTAAAATTACTTTTTAATAATCATCGATTTATTTAACTATTTTTAAAATTGTCCCTTTAGTTTAAGATTTGGATAGATAGTACGATGGAACCACATCGTTCTGGGAGAAAATGTGAGCTCTTGGTTTGTTCAAGCCCATTAATAAGGTCCAAATCCTTTTTTTTTTTTATTCAATTTGTGCAGTTAAGGCTCAAAGATATATTTATTTTATAATATCTTTATATATAATTTATTTCACAATTATTTTGCTATCATTAAAATATTTAGAATAAAATAATTTTTTACAGGAAATATTAAAAGACTCAAGTTTATAATAAATTAAATATTTAAACAAAGTGAAATGCATATCAATTTGCATAACATTTATGCTTATGACTAGATTATAATTTTATGAATAATTAATTTAATTATATTTAATTTTTATAATTTTAATTTTATCTTAATATTAATAATCATCATTATTAACGAAATATGTCAATATGAATATTATTATACATTAAAACATGCAAAAAAATAAATATTTTCAAAAATTAAAAATCATTTAAATAAAAAGTTATGATCCGGAAACAACCAACAAATAAAAAATTAAATAACAATACTTTAAATATTTATTTTTATTATTATTTTTATTGTTTATACTATTGTTTTCAATTAAAACAAATTATATATATATATATATATATATAAAGTTTGTAATTAAGTTAGTTTCATAAGTCAAGTAGCAACAACTTAATTAGGGAAATTACATAGAAGCCAAATCAAATTTATAATTATTAAATAAAATTAAGGGTATTTAAATCATTCAATTTTTAGGGAGAAAAACTACTCATCTTTATAAATAGAAAAAAGTTCATTTTACCCATGTGCTTCAACTGAATGATCCACAAAACTCTATGTTAACACTTATATCTCCTAAGGTTTTATTTTATTTGTCATAAGGTTACACCATTATATTTTCAAAGTAAATAACTACGTTAAAGTCCAATTTCACCTCTTTCACTTGTATGATACTTAATTCCATGAGTTTTAAGGCCGTCTCAGTATTTTCTAATGATGTTGCCTTTTCTTGTCTAACAACCAAACAACATAGGTACAAGTGTCAGAAAAAAAAGCACACAGACAAAAGAACAAGGGTAAAAATAAACTTTACCATTTCAAATATACCTTTTAATTAAAAAAAAGTTACTTCAAAGTTACTTTCTTATTTTTTTAACTTATTATTTTTGAAAATACAAAGATTTTTTTAAGAAAATAATTTTTTTACTCACAAAGTGCAATAAATTCTACTACTAGATTATGTGGCACTCACTTTGATGGGTTTTTTTTTAAGAAAAAAGGCAACTTTTTATTTAATATGTATTTTTTATGAATGGAGTTTTTAAAAATATGTAGGTAAACTAAACAATTAACCACTCAATTATTAGCGTATTTTTATTTTGATAACTCAACTTTCAAAATAGTCAATAATGCTATGAACTTTTTTCTGTTAGATGATATGGCGATGCCACATCATTGGGCGATGCCAAGTGATATTTCCACTTGGCCTTATGAATTTTTGAAAAAAATTGAACATAAAAAAATGCATTTTTCAATCATTTATCTTCTCGAGAATTTTTATTTTGATTATTTAGTTTTTAAAATTTCATAATTTGGTTTAATGATAAATTTATTTTACTTTTGATCACTTTTGTTAAATAAATAAATAAATTTATTTTCTTTATTTTAAATTAAAATAGTTAAAACCTAAATTACATTTCTTTATTTCCATACTTTTATTTTTACATTAATAATATTAGAAAATAAATTTTATATTAATTTAATATAATTTTAAGCATGAGAGAAAAAACTTTATTTGTTAATGCAAATTTCTTTAATGAACACTTTATTAATTATATTTATTTGTGAAATATATATTTATAAGTTTAAAAATTCATAAAATAGAAAGAATTCATGTATGACACATTACAACAAATACTAATTTTTAGAAGTAAGAAGAGATTTAATTTTATTGAGAACACTAAAATTTTAAGGTTGAAAATATATGATATTTATAAAAATATAAACTTTATTTCATAGTTTTATAAACCCGTCGCATTTGTATAATTTAGGAAACAAAAAAATCGTAGAATTTTATCATTTTCTTGTTAAATCCTTATATTTTTATTACTAACAAATAAATCCTTAATTTTTAATTTATACTTAAATAAACCTTTAGTCTGAAACTTATATCCAAATAAGCTCTTAAATTTTAATTTCTTTCTAAATTATTTTTTTCAAAATTTATTTTTTTTTGTTTGATGTAAAGGCTTATTTGGATATAAATTGAATATTAAAAACTTTTAGTTAAATATAAGAAAAATATTAGGACATAAAAGGTTAAAAAATTTAGGGACTTATTTAATATTTTAATCATTATTTATAATCAAATTAAGTGAGTATATTATTAATTTTAAATTTTAATCTCCGTTATGAATGGTTCAGTGTTCATATAGTTTTTACAATGATTCGATCACAAACAATTTGAAATTCACTATAATTAATTTTATGTATTTATTTTTGTTCTATATCAAAATATCAGGAGATAATTGAAATAAACGTGCAAAATTTATACAAAAAAAAGAAAATAAATAAGTATTCATTATTTTTTGTGGAATTAAAATTGTTTCTTATCATTTATGTTATTGTATTTATACCATTTAAATCATTATAAAGTCATGTCGACAATCAAATATTCTTAATGAAAACAAAAATTTCACAAATGCTAGTGGCAAAATTGTGGAATTTCTTAAGTTAGATTACCAAAATAAAAATTCTTGATAAATAATCAAAAGTTTAATTTATCGTTTTTAATTTTCAAAAAATAAATTATTAATTTAACGTGAATAATGCCACATAATATTTCAGATGATGTGTGGCAATGACACATAGCATCTGACATTCTAGTCGTTACTCTTTAAATGGCTAGGTGAGCAAAATAAAATTTTTCATAGGTTAGTAGCTATTTTAATGACTTTTAAAGTTAGGTAACCAAAATGAAAATACACTAATAGTTAAGTGATTAATTGTGTAGTTTAAAACTTAAACCGAAAGATAAAAAAGTCTATACTAATTATAAAAAGGGTTTACTGTAACCAAATTAAATTTAAGAGTGCAAATTGTAAGTAAGCCTATTTATGCATTTTTGTATACGTATGGTATCAGCATATAACTCCTTTATTGCTGCGCATATGAAATCACCATATAATTTATTTTTTTAAAATAAAATCATCCACGTATTTTATATCATCAGATAACTTATGAAAAAATATAATTTTTTTCATTTTTTCACCCACATTGTAGCCATAAAATATCTAGTGAGATATAAATAATTTTATTATATTAATTTTATTTTTTAAAATAATTTATTTAATTAAATTAGTATTGTTTGACTCATTATATATAAAGTTTTAAAGGGAAAAATACGCATGGAGAAACTTTCTAGTCTATCTTATGCCAAATGCATTAATTGTGAATCTTACATAAATATAAATTTTAACTAAAAAAAATTGCAAAAATTTAAAATATCAGTTTTTCTTCAATAATTAATACATGTATTTATATGTTAAAAAAATTGTACTAAGTATCGTAATCTTGGGATAAACAAAGAAATTACAAAAATTAAGATTTAAACTCAAATTTGCTAGATATCATTTCTTAAGAGTGTAGATATCACTTCTTAAAAGTGACATTATAAACTCGAGATTAAACTAATTAGATCTTCGATTTCTCATTCAATCGGTTGAGTAAGTTGAATTAACCGATTCATTTAAATAAGTTTAAATATTTTAAAAAAATTAAATGTTAAACGAATATTAAATACAACAAATAATTAATAAAACTATGTATTTGAATTAATGGTATTATCTTTAACACAAAGTTATAAAGTTAAAGACTTAAATATAAATATATATACTAAATCAGTTTTCTTTGTTTTTTTTTTTACTTTTTTTAATTTTTATTGGTTTGATATACTGCAGTAGAATTGTTTGACAATCGGTTCAATTAGTTGGTCTGGTTCAATTTCAACAACACCAAGTAGGGTAACTAGATTAAATATTAGATCCTAAATTCCCTCTCTTGAACCCATGACTTATATCATATGACAATTCTTAAAAAATATATATCTAATAAATTTAATATTTATAATTTATAATTTATAATTTATAATTTTAATAAAAATAAAAAAAATAAAATTTCGTCTTTCCAAAATAATAAAAAAGATAAAAGAGTCTACTTCCAAAAACTAAATTTTGAAAGATTTCTTAGCTTCTCAGGCTATCCACGTGGCACTTGCAAAGACACGCAGTTGCCGGTTGCTGCATGCATCCATGTTGCTGCAGTTACTCGTGGAGAAGCAATACTAAGACGTGCAACAGCTGCTCATAAATTGATGCACGCATATGTGCATCAAATGCGCATGTATAGCCACTAAGTTGCAACAATTCTATGGCTGATTTCTCTAATAATATGAAGAACGATTCTTTATGGTTGAAAAATCATTAAAATATAGCAGTTACAAAGAGTAAAAAAAAAAAAAATTCTGAATTTTTCAGCGCCTGAAAATCAGCAAATTTGATGCAATTTGGCACGAACAATTTTCAATTGACGTCAATCGATTATACCATCAATTAATAACAATAAATTAACATGTAATTACTTGCTGCCATTATTGAAATTAACTAAACAATTTTAAACAATTTCAATTACAAATTCGGATCAAGAAAAATCTTGAAATTAAACTATTTTGAAGAAAGATAACAATTAAAACACGATATTGATTAAAACGACACAAGCGAAGCCTAGTATTAAATTAAAAATTGAATTCCATCGAAGTATCAACTTGTGCTTTCTTTAACTGATCTAAAAATTCAAGAATACGAAAATAAAAAATTGTACCTTAAATTGAGATTGTCGAGATCCCTGGTTAGATTCGATCTTTGCTTGTTCTCGTACACCGAGCTTGGTTGTCGCAACCAAAGACATCCAATTGCCTAACCTCCAATGGTGATCCACGCAGATGACTCGAAAAACCTTCATAAGGTAGGGATTGTGTGTTTATATATATACACACACACTAAGTAGCTAATTACTTAATTTCTTGCATATTATGTAGCAAATTTCTCTTAGTACATGTTTTACCTCTATTGATGTGGATTAGTTGATTTTTGGTAATCTAGCTTTGTTTACTTCGTATTTAAGTCCTCTTGATTGGTTTGTTTATTTGTGGGGTAATTCATTTTCAAAGTTTCATTAATTTTTGTTTTAATATGGATTACCGTAATTCGATGAGGTTAAACTAGTTAAGAATTATTGGATATCTTAAGAATTGATGACTTTGAAATAGAAAAAAAACCATAATCCTATGTCTCTTGCACCCATAGTCAACCAAAACTTTGGTTGTGTTAGGACTAGGAGAATACTTTGTGGAAACTACACATAATTTATCCTTACTTGGTTTTATTTTGATCCATCATTGATATATGTAATTTGAAATTTATAAGCATCTTATTTTGGCACATTACGTTGTCATTTTGGTAGATTTTTCAATGGATGTTATTTTGGCACATTGCTTTACATTATCATTTTGGCATGTATATGATAAAAGTGTAGTATTATTACATATAAAGTAAATTAATATTTTAATTCAAGAATGCCAAGCTTTAGTTGCTTATTTAGTTTATAGCTTTTGGTTGAATATTATACTTAGTTTTGCTCTTTTTAACTCTGCCTTTTGGCCTATAACTTTAAATTGCAAAGTAAATAATTGTTAGTTTAAGAAGGACGTGTTGCGACTAGACCTATAGATGTTAAAATTTGAATACATCCTAACTATTTTAGTGATTTCTTGATAGTGGTATCATTATTGAGCTTAAAAGCAGTTTACTATAATTTTTTTGGCTTACTATTTATTCATCTAAATGATATTTCTTTTCTCCCATAAGCAAGGTTTTTTTTTTTTCTGCTCGAGGATGTTTTCATTTTTACTAGGTATTTATTTTAATTCTTAAACTATATTTCTTTTTCCCATTTTTTCCTTGCCTCTTTAGTGATATACATTTATGTTTGAATATATAGGAATGAGTATTTATGTGGAAGATATTTGAAACTCTAGATGAAGAAGATATGCCAAAAATTATAGGAAAGATAGTTGTTGTTTAATCCACATGTTTGTTTGTGCAGGCACAAACAATTAAAACAACTTTGTAAAGGTCATCTTTAATAAGAAAATTTTATTATTGTCTTCTTGCCAATGATTGTTGCTTTTCTACATCATTTTTTGTGGCATAACTTCTATTAATTTACTAATCAAATCCCCTTGCTTTTTTGCTGTTGCTCAATGTGACAATTCAATGCAAATTTATACCAAAAAATGAATATAAACTATTTGGTATTGTCTAAAGAAATAAATAAATAAAAGTTATTTTTATTGGTCTTTGATTTTCGTTCCTTATTCTTTTGAACTAATAATAGCATATGATATTTATTGCATGTAACAGTTGTTTTGTATTCTTCACTTTATTTGATATTTATATAGTGGTTTAATTCATTAAAATAAGACAGATTGACCTTTGATGCACAAAGTAAAAAGACTAATCACATACTTGGGATAAACAAATCATTAATACAGAGCAAAGAACAACTTCTACTTTATATAGAAGGTATGAATGAGATTGATATCTATTAACATGTTATTCATTTCATTATAATTTTTCTATGTAGAATTGTTATATAATGCTTGGACTGCTATGCAAATATTGAAACATTTTAGTATTTTCCTTGATTTATGAAACTTATCTCATCTTTAATTCATATTCACCAATAGCCATCAAAATTAAAGGTTGAATTTTAAGTCAAAGTACTGATATTCATTAGTAAGTAAACTTTCAATTTTAATTTGCATGATGCACAAAATGAAGTTGAATTTTTTTTTTTTTTTTAATGCATAACTATAATTATTACGAGAGATAAAAAATGAATCTTGCATAGGTTTATATTATAGTGAAGAAACAATTATACTCAAATTTTATATCATTCAATTTTTCTTTTTTCAGGTTTGCTTTCCTTATTTGAATGTACTTGAATTACCATGGAATAATTTGTATTTTCTTGTAAAATACTTTTAAGAATATAAGACCTCTGTTCCTTTTGCATCCATATTGAATATAAAAAATATATAGAAATGCTTAGACATAAAAATGATTTGTTATGTCCATTCTATTATTGGACAAATATATTTTTCACATTAGTCATTTATCTTTAAGGCAAAATTATTTATACATTTTGATTGCATTATTATCATAAGTATTATAAGTTAATTGTAATTGTTTATGTGAACTACCATAAAAAATGAATACAAATTTGCTCATAACTTAGTATAGGTGTGATTATAGTAGAAGTTAAAATGATGAAACTACAAATGCTTGAATTGAATCTCTTGAATTTCAATAAACATGCATTAAAGTTAGTTTTCACATCCAAACATTAATCCTATAATCGACAATTTGATCTTAGGAAACATAACTACAAATTTTAAGTTTCATTATCAAACTATGAAAAATAGACTATGTATAAGGACCATCCAAAAATAGAATATTTAAAGGAAATTTGAACATGTCAAATTTAATTAAAATAAGCAGGCACAAGTTACAATAAAAAAAACTGTGCCACTATAATCATCCTAGAGAACAAAAAAGTGCCTAAAATGTACACGTCAACTTTTTGAACTTTTGTATGTCATTTCTATCCAACACAAACAAAAATTACATCTCAAAATCAAATGATTTAGAGACAAAAAGAAGTCATACCAAAATAAAGGATGGTAAATGCACCACTTTCCAGGTGGATAACCTAAAAAAAAAAAAAAAACCTTCTTTAGAAGAGAAAGCATTAGTTCTTTAAACATTATAATAAAATCATCTCTCACATCTTTCTCTAACAACCTCTGCCTCTCTTCTTTGAGATTACTAAGAATTGATTAATTATTTACTATAAATTGTAGAAGATGATGAAACTACATAAAATGAAATTATCAGATATTAAGTAACTTTACTGCTTTTACCAAGTTAGCATCATAAAAATATAAACAGACTGATAAGTAATCAAGATCTTATAACAAAAGAGATCATCTCTAAGAGTTACTTTTGCATCTTTAAGTACTAATTAACTAGAATAGCTTAGATACAAACTGAAAGTCAATTTCTTTTGTTGACAAGTTTTAATAAATGCACTTTTGATTAACTCCTAAATAAAAAAATGACAAACCTTTATTTGAGTTTTTTAACAACATTTGGGAATTTTCTAAATTTTTGGTAAATTGCAAGTCTTACTTTCTTATATGTGATCAATAATTTAGGACTTATTGAAGCTAAATTTGATAGATTCATATCTATGAACAACAAGTTTGTTTGATTTTGTTCTCAAAAGTAATAAGGGCCAATTTGAACATGCAAAAAGCCATCAACAACCTATTTAAAATCAGAGTTAACATTTCTCATTATCATCTGAGCAATAATTAAACATATCCATAAAACTTCAATTTCCCTCATACACTCATAATCTCATAATGTAATCCATTAAGAACATGGTTCCTAACATAATTTTGTACCCTTTTGCACTAAATTTATCTTGTACTAGCCTTAAAGTTATTCCTCCCATGATCAAGTGAAAATTAAGATGTTGATGTCAATGTAATTTCAACTTTCAATCATTACTTAATAGTCAATATGCTCATGACAATAACAATTTTTAAAAAATGTTAACCAATAAAGTAGGTTCATTATTTATTTATAAAGCTTAGTAAAAAGATAGAAGAGAAGTAAGGAGGAAATGAAGTTTATTACTTTGATGGTGTTCTTGAATTGAAGAGTTACCTTTGAGATATAAGTTATCACTTCAATTTAAAACTATATCTTACTCCTCAGCAAACTTTTCCAAAAAATGACCAATTAGATTAAACGCAACTAAGCTTGTCTCATCACATGCTTCTTGGATGGTAAGATATTAATTTGTAAAGGTGCTTAACTTGTGTCTCTTTAAAGCTGTAACTAATACTTGTCAGTGCCATACTCCAGAAGGGTCAATAAATTTCAATTTACTATGGGTGATTGTGAATGGAGTTACTATTCTTGATTTTAATCAAATTTAATTAAAATGCTGAGTCAACTGATTCACTTAAAAAAGTAAAGATAATACATTGATCTAATCAAATCTACTAACAAAATTTAGATTTAATCCGAAATCAAATCTTCAAATGTGTTGCTTTCATAATAATGAAAGAAAATAACCAATTATCAATTCTTCAACACCCTTTACATCTAGATACACATTGATAAATCATCAGAAAGTGGCTGTTCCAAACAATTCATCACAAAATCAAATATAACAAAAACACCCTACTATCTATCCATCTACTAATATTTTTTCTTTCGGTACAAAAAATGCCTCAACTTAGAAATAACAAAATGAATTGTAAATGTTAAAACTTAAATATTAAACTTATTAAGTATTGCTTCTTTAAGATGAATGCATAAAATATGCAAATTTTTAAAGTTCATCTTTAATGAGAAAATTATTGCTATCTTCTTGCCAAAAAGTATTGCTTTTCTACCTTTACATTTTTTTTTGTGTGCAAAACTTCAATTATTTTACTAATTAAGTCCCCTTGTTTCTTTGCTGTTGTTATTTAATACAAATTTATGAAGTTTATATAGCTCAATCAAATTTATGAAAATGGATGTAAAGAATATAAGTTTTTTGGTGTTGTTAAAAAATAAATACAAGTTATTTGATTGGTCTTTGAGTTTTGTTTCTTATTCTTTTGAACTAATAAGAGTATATGATATTTATTAGATGTAATACTTTTTTATGTTCTTCAATTTATTTGATATTTATATAGTGGCATTAAAATAAGATAAATTTATCTCTAATACGTAAAGTAATAAAAACTATTCTCATACTTGGGGTAGACAAATCATTCAAGAAGATTGAATACAAAGCAAAGAACAACTTATCCTTTATGTAGAAGGTATGAATGAGATTGACTTCTACTAACGTATTATTAATTTCATTATAGTTTTCCCATATAAATTGTTATATAATGCTTGGACTTCTATGCAAGCATTTGAAACATTTTAATATTTTCTTTGATTTATGGAATTTATCATATATTTAATTTATATTCACTAATAGCCATCAAAATTAAAGGTTGAATGCTAAGTCAAAGTACTTATTTTCATTTGTAATCAAACTTTCAATTTTAATTTACAAGGTGTACAAAATAAAGTTGCATTATTTTCTTTATTTTCTATTTCAATGCATAACTATGACTATTATAAGAGATAGAAAATGAATCTTGCATAGATTTATATAGTAGTGCGTCAGCACCATGCCTCCTGCAAAAAAAGTATGCACGACTTAAAAGTATTTCTTGACAAAAAAAATATTTTTTGACTAGGACCCTTTCTTTTTTTTTTTTTTGATGTGATGAGAGCAAAAAGTTATGGATTCTCAGCTTTTAACCATGAAAGGAGATCGTGGAACAAATTGCTTGTCCAACTAGTCTTAGGTTGCCAACAATTAGAGTCGCCATAGATCATTTAGACTAGGCATGATTATATACCTGTTGAAAATAATATTTCAAGTTACGAAACTCTAGACATTCGTTTCACGATCTACATGGTTCAAAGATTTGATGGTTAGATTCGACAGTTGACTACGCACAAGGAGGTATAAACCTTCTGGTGATGCTTGAAATTGAGACCTTTTTAGCCATATCCAAACCTGGTTCTAGTTTTCTCGGTTTTGACTTGTCTATTTGATATAATCTTGTTTGTAATGTATGAATTTTGTACAAAATAGTAAACCTAGGTTTTAAAAAAAATTTAAAATCTTATATGCACCTTGGAAAGGTGGGAAACATAGAGATTGTGACTAAAAATGATTTTCAAATTTAATTCTTTTAAAACAATGGATATTCTACGTTAAGCTCTAGAAAGATACTAACATAAAACATTGCCTTTATGATTTTTTTAAACTATTTTGATTTTAGACTTCATTATCACCCCATAAAAAATAGACAATGCATAAAGACCATCTAAAAATAAACTTTCTAAAGAAAATTTGAACATATCAAGTTTAACAAAAATAAGTAGACACATGTTGCAATACAAGAACTGTGCCATTATAATCTTCTTTGAGAATAACATAGAATATGCACATCAAATTTTTTGAACTTTTGTATATCATTGTTATTTATTGCAAACAAACAATATTTTACATCTCAAAATTAAATGATTTGATAACAAAAAGCAAATACAAGAATAAAGCATAGTAAACCCATCACTTTTCAGGTGGATAACTAAAAAAAACCTCTTTCGAAGATAAAGTATTAGTTTTTTAAACAATCTAATGAAATCATCTCGCACATCTTCCTCAAATAACCTCTACTTCTCTTTTATGAGATTAGTAACAATTGACTAATTTTTTACTATAAATTATAAAAAGTTATGAAAGTGCATAAAAAGGAATTATTAGATATTAAATAACATTATTGCTTTCACCAAGTTGTTCCCATAAAAATAGATGTAAACTAATAAGCAATCAAGATCTTATAATAATAAAGAGCATCTCTAAGAGTTACTTTTCCATCTTTAAGTATTTATAAATTAGAACAACTTAAATGCAAAATGAATATTAACTTCTTTTGTTGATAAATTTTAATAAATGCACTTTTGATTAATAACTTCTAAATAAAGAAAATGACAAACCTTCATTTTAGTTTTCTAAGCAACATTTTTTAATTTTCTAAATTTTTGGTTTATTACAAGTTTTTCTAATCTGTGATCAATAGTTTAGGACATATTAAGTTAAATTTGATATATACATATCAATGAATAGCAAGTATGTTTGATTTTGTTCTCTGAGGCTATCAAGGTCAATTTGATCATGCAATAAGCCATCAACATTCCTATCTAAATCAGAGTTAATGTTTGACTCATTATCATCTAAGCAGCAATTAAACATATCCACAAACTTTAATTTTCCTCATCTACTCATCACCCCATAACTAACACATTAGGAACATGGTTACCCACATAGTTTCCTATCTTTTTGCACTAAATTTATCTTGTATTAAATCTTAAAGTTGTTCATCTCGTAATCAAGCATAAATTAAGACATTGATGTCAATGTGGTTTCAACTTTCAATTATTACATAATAGTCAATATGCTCATGACAACAACTTTTAAAAAATTTTGACTAATAAAATAAGCACATTATCGATTTATAAAGCTTAGTAAAGAGATAAAAGAGGGGCAGGGAGGAAAAAAATTTTATTACCTTGATGATATTCTTGAATTGAAAAGTCAATTTTGAGATATAAGTTATCACTCCAATCTAAATTCATATCCTGCTCCTTAGCAAACTTTTTCAATAAATGACCAATTAGATTAAGGCAACTAAGCTTCTCTCATCACATGTTTCTTGATTTCTAAAAGTGCTTGCCTTATGCATCTTTAAAGTTGTAACTAATACTTATTAGTGTTGTACTCGAAAAGGCTTAAAAAATTATCGATCTAGTAGGATGATTATGAGTAAAGTTACTATTCTCAATTCTAATCAAATTTAACTAAAAGGCTTAGCCAACTGATTCACTTATAAAAAATAAAGATAATATATTGATCTAATCAAATCTATTAACAAAATAAAGATTAAATCTGAAATCAAATCTTGAAATTTGTTGCTTTCATAATAATTAAAAAAAAACAACCACCAATTCTTTAACACCCATTATTTCTAAATACACATTTATAAATCATTAAAAAGTGGATGTGCTAAACAATTTTATTACAAAATCTAACATAACAAAAACACCTTACCATTTATTTATCCACTATCAATTTTTCTTTTGGTACAAAAAAGTGACAACTTAATTATAAAAAATGAATTCTAAGTGTTAAAATTGAAATTTAACTTATTAAATATCGCTTTTCAAATGTAAATACATAGTATGCAAATTTTAAAGGTCATCTTTAATAAGAAAATTATTACTATTGTCTTGCCAATAAGTATTGCTTTTTTATTCTTACTATTAGTTTTTTTGGCACAACTTTTATTATTTTACTTTTCATGTCCCTTTGCTTCTTTGCTATTGCTCCATGTGATAGTTAAATGCAAATTTATAAAGTTTATATAGCTCAATCAAATTTTATAAAAGTGGATGTAAAGAAAGAACATAAGTTATTTGGTATTGTCAAAAAATTAATACAAGTTATTCAATTGGCCTTTGAGTTTTGTTTCTTATTCTTTTAAACTAATAAGAGAATATGTTATTTATTGCATGTAATAGTTATTTTGCGTTCTTCACTTTATTTGATATTTATATAGTAGTTTAATTCATTAAAATAAGATGATTTGAACTTTAATAGATAATTTAACAATGATTGATCACATATTTGGAGTAGACAAATTATTCAAGAGGATTGAATACAAAGCAAAGAATAACTCGTACTTTATATAAAAGCTATGAATGAGATTGACTTCTATTAACATATTATTAATTTTATTATAGTTTTTTAATGTAGAATTGTTATATGATGCTTGGATTGCTATGCAAATATTGAAACATTTTACTATTTTATTTAATTTATAACATTTATTATATCTTTGATTCATGTTCACTAATAGCCATCAAAATTAAAGGTCAAATTTTAAGTCAAAATACTTATTCTCATTAGTAAATAAACTTTAAATTTTAATTTGTAAGATGCACAAAACAAAGTTGGATTATTTTTTCTATTTTCTATTTCAACGCATAACTATAATTATTATGAGAGATAGAGAGTGAATCTCGCATAGGTCTATATTGTAGTGAATAAACAATTATACTTAAATTTTATATCATTTGGCTTTCTTCTTCTATGTTTGTACTCCTTGTTTGAATGTACCTAAATTATCATGAGTAATTTATAAAATACTTTTAAAAATATAAGACCTTTTTGTTTTTGCATTCACATTGTCAAAAATGTGTAAAAAAATGCTTAGACATAGAGAATTTTTTATATTCACTCTGTTATTAGACAAATATTTTTTACCTTAGTCATTTATCTTTAATGCAAAATTATTCTATTATTTTTATATTTTGATTGCTTTATTGTCATAATTATTATAAACTGATTGTAATTTTTTACGTGAACTACCATAAAAATGAATAAAAAATTTGTCCACAATATGGTGTTAGTGTGATACTAATAGAAGGTACAATAATGAAAATTTAAATGCTTAAATTGAATCTTTTAAATTTCAATTAACATTTATTAAAGTTGTTTTTCACATTCAAATATTGATATTATTATCAACAATTTAATCTTAGGAAGCATAGGTATAAATTTTAGACTTTATTATTACCCTGTATAAAAATCGTACAAAAATAAAAATTTTTAGAGAAAAATTTCAACATATCAAGTTTAATCAAAATAAGTTGGCACATGTTCTAATATAAAAATTGTGCTATTATTAACATTCTAGATAATAACATAAAATGTGCACATCAACTTCTTCAACTTTTGTAGTCATTGTTGTCTATTGCAAACAAATAATAATTTACATCTTAAAATCAAATGATTTGGTAACCAAAAAAAAAAAGTCATACCAAAATAAAGCATAATAAGCCTATCATTTTCTAGGTGGATAACCAAAAAAAAAAAACTATTTGGAAGTGAAAGCATTAGCTTTTTAAACATTCTAATAAAATCATCTTTCATATTTTTCTTAGATAGATTTCAATTCTCTTTTCTGAGATTAGTAAGAATTGACTAATTTCTTACCCTAAACTATAGAAAGTGCTGAAAGTACATAAAAATGAATTACTAAACATTAGGTAACTCTACTATTTTTCATCAAGTTATCATTATAAAAATAAATATAAATTGATAAGCAATCAAGATCTTGTAATAATAGAGAGTATCTCTGAGAGTTATTTTTATATTTTTTAAGTTCTAACAAAATAGAACAACTCATGCAAATTGAATGCTAATTTCTTTTGTTTACAAGTTTTAATAAATACACTTTTAATTAACAACTCCTAAACAAAAAAAAATGACAAATCTTCATTTAAGTTTTTTCAACAATATTTTAGAATTTAAAAAATTTTTGCTTTATTGCAGGGTTTACATTATGATCTATGATTAATAGTTTAGGATTTATTGAAGTTAAATTTGATAGACTCATATCAATAAACAACAAGTTTGATTTTATTCTATAAGACTATTAGGTCCAATTTGAACATGCAATGAGCCATCAACATTCTTATCTAAATCAGAGTTGATGGTTGACTCATTATCATCTAAGCAAGAATTAAAACATGTCCATAGAACTTTAATGTCCTTCATCCACTCATAACCCTATAAGGTAAACTATTAAGAACATAGTTGCTTACATAATTTCCTATGCTTTTATACTAAATTTATCTTGCATTAGCCTTTAGGTTATTCCTCTCATAATCAAGCAAAAATTAAACATTGATGTCAATGTAGTTTTAACTTTCAATCATTATTCAATAGTCAATATGCTCATAACAACAACAGTTTTCAAAAATTTTTGACTAATAAAGTAAGTACATTATTGATAAAGCTTACTAAAAAGATAAAAGAGGGGTAAGAAGGAAAAAAATTTTATTACCTTGATGATATTCTTAAATTGAAGAATCACCTTTGAAATATAAGTTATCACTCTAATCTAAATCTATATCCTACTCTTTAGCAAACTTTTTCAATAAATGACCAATTAGATTGTAGGCAATTATGCTTGTCTCATCATATGTTTTTTGGATGGTAAGATATTGATTTGTAAAAGTACCTGAATTGTGTATCTTTAAAGCTGTAACTAATACTTGTTAGTGCTATACTCAAGAAGGCTTAATAAATTATCGGTTCAATATGTGTGACTATAAGTGGGATTACTATCATCGATTCTAATCAAATTTCATTTAAAAGCTTAGCCAACTGATTCACTTAAAAAAATAAAAATAATATATTGATCTAATCAAATTCATTAACAAAATTAATATTTAATCCAAAATCAAATCTTCAAATTTGTTGCTTTCATAATAATTAAAGAAAAGAACAATCACTGATTCTTCAACAACCATTACTTCTAAATAAATATTTATAAATCATCAAAAAGTAAATGTGCTAGACAATTCATCACAAAATCTAACATAACGAAGACATCCTACCATCTATCCACCCACTATCAATTTTTCTTTTGGTAGAAAAAAAGTCACAACTTAAGAATAAAAAATGAATTACAGATGTTAAAATTCGAACATCAAACTTATTTATATATTGCTTTTTAAAAGTAAATACATAAAGTATGCAAACTTTTAAAGGTCATCTTTAACGAGATAGTTATTACTGTCATCTTGTCAGTAAGTATTCCTTTTTTACCCTTATTATTATTTTTTTGACATAACTTCTATTATTTTACTAATCAAGTCAGCTTGCTTCTTTATTATTGCTCCATGTGACAATTCAATGCAAATTTATAAAATTTATATAGCTCAGTCAAATTTTATAAAAGTAGATGTAAGGAAAGAATATAAGTTACTCGGTATTTGTAAAAAAAAAAAATACAAGTTATTTGATTGGTCTTTGAGTCTTATTTCTTATTCTTTTGAACTAATAATAGGACATGGTACTTATTGCATGTAATAGTTATTTTATGTTCTTCACTTTATTTGATATTTATATAGTGGTTTAATTCATTAAAATAAGATGACTGACCTCTAATACACAATGTAACAAAGATATCACATATTTTGGGTAAACAAATCATTCAAGAAGATTGAATACAGAGCAAAGAATAACTTATACTTTATGTAGAAGGTATGAATGAGATTAACTTCTATTAACATATTATCAATTTCATTATAGCTTTTTTATGTAGAATTGTTATATAATGCTTGGATTACTATGCAAGTATTGAAACATTTTACTATTTTTTCTTGATTTATGAAATTTATCACATCTTTAATTCATACTCACTAATAGCCATCAAAATTAAAGGTTGAATGGTACCTCAAAGTACTTATTTTTATTAGTAAGTAAACTTTCAATTTTAGTTTGCAGGATGCACAAAATAAAGTTAAATTATTTTTTTCTATTTCTATTTCAATGCATAACTATAATTATTATGAGAGATTGAGAATAAATGCATATAACTATATTGTAGTGAATAAGTAATTATACTTAAATTTTATATTATTTGGCTTTTTTCTTCTAGGTTTACCCTCTTTATTTGAAAATATCTAAATTATCATGGAGTAGTTTGTATTTTCTTATAGAATACTTTTAAAAATATAAGACCCTTTTGTTTCTGCATTTATGTTATAAAAAATGTACAAAAATGCTTAGACATGACGGCGATTTATTATATTCACTTTGAAATTAGACAAATATATTTTCGCCTTAGTCATTTATCTTTAAGGCAAAATTATTCTATTATTTATATATTATGATTGCATCATTGTCATAATTATTATAATACCATTAAAAATGAAAATGAATTTGTCCATAATGTAGTGCGGGTGTGATTTTAATAGAAGGTAAAATAATGAAACTTCAAATGGTTTAATTGAGTCTTTTAAATTTCAATAAACATGCATTAGAGTCATTTTTTACATCCAAACATTAATCTTATAATCGATAATTTAATTTTAAAAAACGTAGGTACAAATTTTAGACTTCATTATCACCCTAAAAAAATAGAGAATGTATAAGGAATAATTTTTAAAAAATTTTAAAAAAATCAAGTTTAATCAAAATAAGCAGGCAAATGTTATAGTACAAAAAATATGATATTATAATCATCCCAGAGAATAATTTAAAATGTGTACATCAACTTCTTCAACTTCTATGTATCATTATTGTCTATCCCAAACAAATAATAGTTGACATCTCAAAATTAAATGATTTGGTAATAAAAAAAAGTCATACCAGAATAAAGTATGGTAAACCCATCACTTTTCAAGTGGATAACTTAAAAAAAAAAAAGAATTTTTTGGAAGAGAAAGCATTAGCTCTTTAAGCATTTTAATGAAATCATCTCCTACATCTTCTTCAAACAACCTTTGTTTTTTTCTGCGAGATTAGTAAGAATTTAATAATTTTTACTCTAAAATTGTAGAAGGTAATAAAAGTGTATAAGAAGGAATTATTATACATTAGGTAACTCTACTACTTTCACCAAGTTATCATCATAAAAATAAATACAGACTAATAAAAAATTAAGATCTTGTAATAATAGAGAGTATCTCTGAGTGTTACCTTTGTATCTTCTAAGTATTAGTAAACTAGACAGCTATGCAAACTAAATGTCAGCTTCTTTTGTTGACAAGTTTTATTAAATGCGATTTTGATTAATCAAATCCTAAACAAAAAAAAATGACAAACCTTTATTTGAGTTTTTTCAACAACATTTTAGAATTTTTAAAATTTTTGATTTATTGCAAATCTTACTTTTAGGTCTGTGATCAATAATTTCAAATTTATTGAAGTTAAATTTGATAGATTCATATCTATGAATAGTAAGTTTGTTTGATTTTGTTCTATGAAGCTATTAGGGCCAATTTGAACATGCAACTAGCTATCAACATTCCTATATAAACCAAAGTTAATGTTTGACTCATTCATCATCCTATAATGTAACCCATTAAGAATATGGTTGCCAACATAATTTCTACCCTTTTGCATTAAATTTATCCTATATCAGCCTTAAAATTATTCCTCTCACAATCAAGTGTAAATTAAGACATTGATGTCAATGTGGTTTCAACTTTTAGTAATTACATAATGGTCAATATGCTCATGATAACAATAGTTTTCAAAAAAATTTTAATCAATAAAGTAAATTGATTTATAAAGCTTAGTGAGGAGATAGAAGAGGAGCAGTAAGGAAAAAAATTTTATTATTTTGATAATGTTTTTAAATTAAAGAGTCACCTTTGAATATAAATTATCACTTTAATCTAAATCCACATTCTGCTCTTTAACAAACTTTTCCAATAAATGATCAATCAGATTATAGCCAACTAAGTTTGTCTCATCACATGCTTCTTGCATGGTAAGATATTGATTTGTAAAGGTGCTTGACTTTTGTATCTTTAAAACTGAAACTCATACTTTGTCAATGCCATACTAGAGAAGGCTCGATAAATTATTAGTTCAGTATGGGTGACAATGAGTGGGGTTGCTATTCTTGATTCTAATCAAATTTGACTAAAAAGCTTAGCCAACTGATTCATTTAAAAAAGTAAATATTATTATAATGATCTAATCAAATCTGTTAATAAAATGAAGATTGAATCAGAAATTAAATCTTTAAATTTGTTGCTTTCATAATAATTAAAGAACAAAACAATTACCTATTCTTCAATACCTATTACTTCTAGATACACATTTATAAATTATCAAAAATTTAGAACAATTCATGACAAAATCAAACATAACAAAAACACTCTACCATCCATCCGTTATCAATTTTTCTTTTGATTCAAAAGAGGCTACAACTTAAGAATAAAAAATAAATTGTAGATATTAAAATTTGAATATTAAATTTATTAAATATTACTTTTTAAGGCAAATACATAAAATATAGCTAAACTTAAATTTCACTACCAATTTTACGTATTTTTAATACAATTACAACTATCTAATACTACTTAATAAGAGAAGGTACAAGAAAGATGTGAAGCAAAAGGTAAAATCTTAAAAGTAATTGAAGCAAGATTTATTTTACATGCTTTTGTAAATTTTTAATATGTTTTATTTTTTATTAATTTTATTTTATGTTTTATTTACGTAAAGTTAAGTTTTGAGTAAACTAAAAATATTTACTTATTTGATGAAAAAAATTTCAACTATTTAATATATATAAAAAAGATCATATTCTCAATTGCCATGATATAAATACTAGGTAAATTTGAAACTTTATGTGCAAAATAAGTGATATTATATTATTAAATCTAGTTGTCAACTTGTTAAAATATCAATCATACATGAAATTATAAAAACTAGTAAAACTAATTAGTTTTACACCAGCCTAAGTTGATCCATCTCATACATATATTAATAATTTATAATGTAGGTTGGCAATCAATTTCATATTGTTAAGAAAAGACAAGCTTAAGTGGTATACAAAGCGATAATTTTTTATTATAATTCTAACTTCATAGTAATTAAAACTTAAAATTATTGTTTAAAAATAATATTGTTATTTATTAGTTGTTTTGTAATGACGTAACTTTTGTTGTATAAAAGTTATATTTTAAAGATAGTAAAACAAAACAATTCAACATTTTGTTGAGAATTACATCTGTCTGTTATGTATATAAATAACTTTTTTGTTCAATCATTTTTAATGGTTTTGTTTGGATTGTTTAGTACTATGTTATATCTTGAAAACATATTAAAACTTTAAAAAATATATTTACACATCTTAAGGCTATTTTTTTTTAATTTAAGGTGTGTTTGGTAAGGTGAAAAAAATGAAAGGATAGATAGTGGAAAGTAAAGAAGTGATAAAATTAATTTTGGGTGTATTTAGTATGGAGAAAGAATGAAAGGAAAGAAAATAAAATAGGAAAAATTATCTTTTTTTCACTCTCATTAATGAAAAGAAAGTACTCCAAATTGGAAAAAAAAAATGAATATGAGAGTAATGTGAGTTTAGTGTATATATTTATAAGATTATCTATCGTATTTTGAAATTTTTTTTTTTTTTGGTCTTAACTTATTACACTATAATAGTAGACAATATACTTTTCATTTTTTCATTTAATTTTTTAATTATACCAAGCAATATACGAAAAGAAAATTTCTTTTTCTTTTCAATTTTCATCTTTTTATTAAATACACTAATAAAAAGGGAAAATATATATATATTTTATCTTTCCACAATTCTTTTCTTCCAATTTTTCAATCTTTTTAATTTTCTTTCCATCCTAACAAATCTTAATCTTATTTTCCTTTTTCTTGTTTTGTCCGCCAATTTTCTAATAATATACATTTGCCTTTTCAAAAGCATGATTCATGTTTACACCTAATTCTATGGACACCCACCCTTTATTCTTGAACAAATAGCCCTTAATTAATTAATTGGATGCATTAAAATAACAAAAGCCAGTTTGTGCAATAAGGTGAATGGATTCACATTGACATCGTATCTTCTTCTTCAACGGTAGCCGTTGCAGCTGCATGCTTTAACTAAAAAAATAATCTTTCTTTATCAAAGCATAATTGAAAATAATCTTTCATTTACCGTTTTTTAATAATATTTGTTAATTAACTGGTTTGCTTCACTTTTTCCTACATGCCCTCATTACAAAGTCAGCAAACTTAGACTTGGAGTAGTGAAGAATAGCATAACATGGGGCGTTAAAAACGCCATAATTTCTGACGACGATTTAATGTGCTCTTTTGTTAAAAGGATTTCATCATAAAAATAGAACACAAAAAAAAAAAAAAAAATTCCTCTTTGGAATCAGGGTCAAAGAAATGTTTTTCATTCTTTTTCCTTAAATAAACATTCATACAAAATTACAGATCTCCTTAATGTAATTCAATAAAAGATAAGCCAATTCATGAAAATTAATATTGTAAAATAACTAGAAAATATTGATATTAATGTTATTTAATTGAAAAGAAATAATCATTTCAGAAATTATTTTTTCATCTATATTTTTGTTGTCAGGTTCACGTTAATCTTCAAAGTAGATGCTTTTGTTTTTGTCCCTTCAATATATGGCATACTCAATTTGAAAAAAGCCTTGCAAAATTGTCAGAGTAATCAGGTATATATAGTATGTTGATGTTGAAAATTAAGTTCAAGTATGAGCACTTATTAATATTCTAACGCTAAACAAGAAAGAGTAGCAATAGAGTTGAAAATGGTGTGAACAGAGCAGTGTCAGCAAGACGATCCTCGTGACTAAGACGTAAACCGGCAAGTGTTCACATGCAATGTCTAAAGCTTGCAGACAAACAAGAATTTTTATGCAACCCTCTTTTGAAATTCCATCACGTATTTCCTTTTGTACCTAAATATTAATGTTTCAGAGAAATTTAAGGAGTAACTCAAGTTCAGATTTCCTCCCCAACCCCTAGAAATTTGTCGAGATTTTTCACATCCCGGAATTTTGGGTCTGGGATCAGACCTATGAGGAACCCGTTTCTCAATCAAAACTAACAAACAAACGATCGAAACTTTTTTCCCCCCATTTTAAATTATTAGTGATTGAAAGCGGCTTTTCCAACAAATGAAAGTTCAGTGGAGGAAGCAATATCATTAGTGCCAAAGAATACCTAACTCTTTTAAAAATAAGTATCGTATTTTTCCAACGAATGAAAGTTTTAAAAATGATAAACAATTCTATAATTATAGAATTGTACAAGTATCTGGCTTCGAATCTTTGATTTACCCATCCATTCACTTAGAAATAATCAGTCCAAAAATCCACAGCATTGCATTTTATAGGTTTGTTTTGAATTACATTGATTGGAGTCGAGATAAACGAAATAAATTTAATATTTGTATATTCATATCATTTTTACAATTATATTTAAAATATTTTTTACTTATTTAAATTTAAACATAATAAAAATTTATATTTTATATTTACATTATATTATATTTTAATTAATTTTTTTATATTGCTACACAGCAATATATATGGTCAGAGTCGGAGTCTAGCAGATGGGATTCACATCATTATTTTTTGCTACAAAGCAAATTCATTTATTTGGTCTGTTCCCTCATGATTAGTTGCAGTGGTCCACTTGTGGAACAGATAAGGTATTACACAAACTCTTAGACAAATTTGTTTTGCTTGATAGGGCCCTCAATATTTCAAGACGTCAAAATTCTGCTAACCCTAAATCCCTCTCAAGTCTCAAGTACAATATATCTGGTTTTTAAAAGTGCATTATATAGAAACTATTTCTGCTGCTAGAAAAGGAGAATATATTTCCCTTTGTTTGTTTAAAAAAAATTCTTTTTAGAGATATTTTGGCACATGGTTTGGCATTTCTAGCGTAGAGTGTACCATGTCTATCACCTTTAGCTTGAAGGCATGCTTTAAGAATTTATAAAAGAAATAATCTCTGAGCTTTAGGACGTCTTGTTCTCTGCAAACATAATGTGAATTTTAAGACCGGAATTTTCCTAGACAAACAGTTATATTTTATATAATTTGTGTATTAATGTGATTTTAGTATTAATTTTTCATGTTGTAATTATGTTTTATGTATTATATATTTGTATAAATTTTAATAAATTAATAATTTTTTATATTATATAAATTTTAACATATTCGTATTTTTTTTATATCATGTTTTATTTTATTTGATATTTTAATTTTTTTATTTTATAATTATATTGCATAATAATATTATACCTAAAATTACCGTAAACAGTTATGGCATAGATATAGATAGGAATAGCAGGTAATGACCCCATCCGACCCAAACATTTTCCCGAAACACAAATGGTTTTCAACTGTTGTTGAGGTTATAAATGGAACGGAATTAGGTACCAGCAAATCCAATTTACTTCAATGCCTTTAGCAAAGGTCAATTTTAGACAACATTCATTTCTCACTCATTTATTTCCTGATATTCTTGCTTCTTCTTCATTAGTAACATTTACATGTGAAATCATAAACGCGTGCTTTTGAAGAGAACAAATAAAAAAAAACTTAAATGTTGACAACTGAGCGATGAGTGAAGGTGTCAAAGTCCCAGTGTTTTCTGTTCTTTAGTATGGGTGAATTTTACAACTTCTTATTTCCTATTCAATAAAAAAATTTATTTTATGGTCGAAATTAATTACTCTATATTTGTAGTACAGACCATGAATTTGTAAGTTCCCCAAAAGAATAAAGTAACGATCTTCGATGGTGAGCTCAGGCCCATAAAAGCCCAAGGAACACAAACCGGTTGTCTGCAGTTAGGGGTGGTAAGAGTCCAAAGACTTGACTTTGGACTGAAGGACATTTATGTAATTGCAGTGAAATAGCCTTAACTAGTTTTAGGCTTTAGAGGAAGCGAAACGGCTCTTATTTATTTTAGTTCAGGAGTTCATTTCGATCAACTTGGCTTGGCTGTAGACCGGTCGGATAGCTTGTCCGATTTTGAAAAGTTGGAGTTTAATTAGATTTCAATTTAAATTTTTAATTTTTATCATAATTTAATTTAAATTAATATTTTTATATTTAAATAATATATTTTTTATTTAAATTTAATAATAAAATATATAAATATTAATATAAAAATAATTTTTTAATAAAATAAATAATAATTTAAATTAAATAAAAGATAGCATTAAGCCAAATACCTACTTAAATTAAAAATTTAAAAATTTTTTGAATTATAATATAATCTAATTTAATCTGTGAATACTCTATTCAACTGGCTAATTTCTTAGCTTCTTATTTTGTTTCGGAGAACGAAAAGAAGGCTTTGAAATGATCTTCCGTTATAGCTGCCAAGCTTTTGCAATTTCATCCAACAATCGAAAATCTAAAACACCCAACGACGCCATTTACGGATCCAGAGAGTAAGTTCGTTAAACCCTTATTTTTTTAAAAAAAATTCTGGTATATAATTTAAAGTAAGTTATTTCTATGTAATTAATGGGTAGAATTTTAGATTTTAACGTTTTAATAATTAAAATTTAATTTAAAATTAAAAAAATAAACCAACTTCTAAATTCTAGCAATTAAGCCCACCATCAATGTACCCAATATATAATTTAAATATCTCAATTCTTAACAAGACAACCAGGTCAATAAAATCCGGCGAAACATTTTCGCATTTCGGGACTCGGTACAAAAAAAGAGAAAGAGGTTCTGAAGTGAAACATTGTACCTTGTGGTACAAAGGCAACGTAACCATTTTTGGCATGTTGAATTTCCAATACGGCATCGTTCCGCCCACACCAGTAATTCCGACTAACCATCATTCGCATGGCCCTGAGAGAAAAGAACAATTAAAAAAAACATAACATCAACAACAATTTTAACGGTCGAATATCCAAATGACCAAAACACCCCTCAGGTTCCCCCCAGGTACGAGTACGATTACGATTACGCGGAATTAACGCCTTAACCGTCGGTGGACACCGCAGAACCCTCAGGCCTAATGGCAGCTACGTAAATATATCCAAAACTAGTGGATCCCATAGTCACACAAAAAAATAAGTAAATAAAATATAAAAAAAATGTACATTCAACTTTACCCCTGCCTCTGCATCTATAAATGTATGAAGCTCTGAACACTGTGTCTTCAATCGATAATGAAAGCAAATATAAACTGTCGGCAGAACTAGCTAAGCTATATTACCTGCATTTTCCTAGCTAATTTCTCTTTCACGTTTTTTCTTCAACTTATTTTGCACCTTCTAAAGCGAACAAGAGCTGGCGCCACCAGTTAACATAATGCAGCGGCTCCGTGCATTCATTGGAGTTGTTACACTGTTTTGCTTAATGTTGGTGGAGTGTTTAAAGGTGTCTGGTCAGCTCCCCGTTCCGCACAAAGTTTCTGACCTACATTGGCATCCTGCCACCGCCACTTGGTACGGCAGTCCTGATGGTGATGGTAGCGACGGTAAGTGCCAACCAGTGCCTTCTATTGCCGTAATGTCCCATGTTTTATTTTTAGCATTTTAGATCTGTATTTGGGTTTCTTGCATTTTATATTAGCTGCCCTGCTGTACAGTTTTTCTCCAGTCCACATGTAAAGTTCCAGTTCAACTCAAGCAAATCGAATTAAATTGTTAAATGTCGTGCTCTTTTTAGTTTTAATTTTACTTTTCTAAGATAAATTATCTCACTTTTTTTTTTCTCTCTGCGATGTTTGTAATATATATGTTTGATTTTATGCAGGGGGGGCATGTGGATACGGGTCGTTGGTCGACGTGAAGCCGCTGAGGGCCAGAGTAGGAGCGGTAAGCCCAGTGCTGTTCAAGAGTGGGGTAGGGTGTGGGGCGTGCTACAAAGTGAGGTGCCTAGACAAGAGCATATGCTCAAGGAGGGCCGTGACCATCATTGTAACTGACGAGTGCCCTGGAGGGTACTGCGCCAATGGGCGCACCCACTTCGATCTAAGTGGTGCAGCCTTTGGTCGCATGGCTATAACCGGTGAGAGCGCACAGCTCAGGAACCGAGGCGAACTCCCAGTCGTTTACAGAAGGTATGTGCTCAGTGACTGCCTCACTCTGTGTTTACGTTTTTATTCGTCGGTTCCTTCAACGGTCTTTCTTTTTCATTGTCACTTCTATTTTGTCGCTTCTCTTTTACTTTATTTTTTATCTGATGGTTTTACCATGTGGAAATTACCATAATTCTATAGCACCATAACGTTGGAGTTTGTTTCATATTTTATAATGAAATCTTAAGATAATATTATTCTATCTATAACTCTGTTTTTAGTTTTGGTTAGTACCCTATAGCTTTGTTAGCTTTGTTAGCTTTGTTAGCTTTGTTTCTTTGCGAGGGAATTAGATATCAAAATCGTTTCCGTTATATATTTATGAATTTTATTTACGGATGTTTTTAAGATTTTTTTAATTTAATTAATATATTCTTGATAATATAATATATATTAATTTAATAATTAATAATTTTTTAATTATTAGCAATGCGTTGATGATAATATTATTAAATATAAAATTTTAAAAATAGCTTTAAACATGCGGAGTAAAATTTAATATAAATAAAAATATATATATATATATTTATTATGAGTGTCTCGATTTCAGAATTCAGTTGACCATTGACCACAATTTAACCTTTGACCACCAAAATTAAGGACAGGAGAGAGGTATTGTATGGGCTTTTTAAAGCAATGGGATCCATGGCCCATAGTCAAAAATACATTTCAGTACATTTGTTTTTGTTGCATATTGCCCCAATCTTTCGGCTTTTACTATTTAACTTTTTGTCTCCACATATTGATCTTCTCAACTAAATATTGTTGATTTGAAATTTTAGGACCCCATGTAAATATCCTGGGAAAAACATCGCCTTCCATGTTAATGAAGGTTCAACTGACTATTGGCTATCTCTTCTGGTGGAATTTGAGGATGGAGATGGAGATGTTGGGTCAATGCATATCAGAGAAGTAAGTGCTATTCTCTTTTTAGATAAATTCAACTATTCATTTTGTTGCATAAGTTTTAGAAACAAAGTATTTTGATTTTGATTTCAATGCATAAAACCTTTGTGACTTTCATGGCCCAATATAAAGGCAGAAGCAGAAGGTAAAAAGAAAAAAAAAGAAAGCCCTCTTTAGGCTCCACAAAATTCAGATGTGACTAACTTTCGGAAATTTCTTAGTGCTACATTAATAAAAGTGCAAAATGTATGCCTGCATCTTCAAAAGCAATGCACTTTTCATATTTACATGAAAAAAAGCTGCATAAACTTGTTCAAAAGTACATTAATATCAAAGTAGCACCCATGCCTTAAGAAAGCTATTGGTAGAATGTTTTAATTAAAATTATTTTATTTATTATTATTAACCCTTGTTTAAAGGTAGGCCATTCCTAAAATCGGGATTTGTCTGCTTAATAAGGTTCCATTGACCCCACATATCGACACTTTATTAAGAAAGAAGAAAAAAAACATTGCCCTTGCTTAGTCCACCCAAAGCATTACTCTTATTTTATTATTACTAGTAATATTTTGTGCTTATAGTTTTGCTAACAGCGCCAATGTGCAACATGCTCAAAAGCACTTTTTCTACTGTTACTTTCCTTCAATTGACTTCTTAGCCATTTCTTGAATCTTGACTCAATTCTTTCCATATATAGGTGGCCTCTCCACACTGAAAAGTTAAATCCTTACATACAGCATGTTCAAAATTATATTCTTCTGTCGTTTCTTTTGTTTTCCCTCCAAACCCATAAAGCAAAAGAGTATGATTTTGACATTATGACATTAGCATGTGAGTTTCTTTTTGTTAACAGGATATTCACAAACTATGGGTAATGTTAGATACTCGATCCAAATAGTGATTTGGAATTCACTTTTGTTTGCAGTAAAATGTTATTGGTTAAAGAATTATTTTTTAATTAAGTTTACTTCAAAAATAAATATATTTTAATGAATAAGAGTTTTTAGTAAAAAGAAATTCTTGGTGAACTAACGTGGCCTATAAGTAGGCCTTGGCTATTAGAATTACGAGACATGTAATCTCTAGATGAGCGATTGGATATATGAGAAAGAGTTGAGAAAATATTGAATTACGTCGGATAACAGGTTTTTCATGTGTTCAAACTCCAGAGAGCGTAGAATTTAAGTTTGTTATGAGACTCGAGATTAGTGCGAAAGTTATATTTGTTTCGAGGTTTGGGATTAATATTTGTTTTTATAAATGGAACTGCTTGAAAAGAACTTACGGAAGTTCAGAGAACTGAAATCCACAAAACTGTACTGAGAGATAAAAAGAAGGTTATCTTTGTAGTGTTTATTCATGTCGGAAATTGTTACTAATAGATTTTGAGATTTGGATGTTGGCAATGGCAGGCAGGTTCTAATGAGTGGTTAGAGATGAATCATCTATGGGGAGCAAATTGGTGCATTATTAGGGGCCCCTTGAAAGGGCCATTCTCAGTGAAACTAACAACACTATCAACAGGAAGAACGCTTTCTGCAAGGGATGTCATTCCAGGAAATTGGTCTCCGAAAGCAACTTACACCTCTCGCCTCAACTTCTTCTAACTGTGGAAGTAACGACAATTGGTCCATCACAAGAAAAGGGAACTAAGCCCTCTTTTTCTTCTATGTCAAAATCTTTCATAGCTAGTCCCCATGAGACACAAAAGTATTCCTTGTGTCCTTTCTTTTTTTTTTTTCTTTTTAGGTTAAAAAAAAAAAAGAACAAATGTTAGCCATTGGACAGCATAATAGCATCCAAGGGCTCTTTTTTTTTGTTTTTTTCTTTTTCCCGATCAATAGTTTTCCCTACTTTGTAGCGTGCAAGTGTTTGTAGTAGATCAAGTAGCCCTCTCCGAAGGAGAGAGTGCGTTTAATATTATATTTTGATGCCGCCTGCCATTCATGTTTGAGTGTAAGTTTGTGTTGTGGCCTTGCTGGTTTATTTTAATAAAATTTAGAGCAAGGAATGTAAAATGTTAGTGTTTTTATTAATTTATGCACCAATTTGCTTGCCTGCCCATGATTTTATGCTAAATCTTCAATACTTGCACCAATTAATTCAATTGAAGTTAACTTTTCTGAATAAGATTACATGGTTGAATGTATTAATCAGCAAGATTGTCAAAATAAGATACGAGATTACTACCAAATTATAAATATATTTTTATTACATAGAAATCTCTAAAAATTTGAGAAAATTTGGCATATATCAAATTCATTATTCATACTTATTGATGTTCTTTTTGCAAAAGGTCGACTGCGGCTCTGCAACACAGAAAGAGTCAAAAGGGTGTCAAAGTTGGTCCTCTGGGACACTCTTCGATGGCTAAGTTAGTGGGTGGACTTTTTACACTAATATGACAAAAAGAGCTTAGAATGGGAAGATTTACCGTACCTTCGAGTTTGCTTACCCATTTGTAAGCATTATTAGGGAAAATGGTGTCAAGTGATTTGAAAAGAGGACAGCTAGCGCCAAACTAGCTGTCAGGCTATGGTGCCTTGTGGTTGGCTCTGCCAGTCAGCCTTCATTCAAAAGGTGTCAGTCCTAAGGTCATGCTATTGTGGAGTGGTCACATCGATGTTCCCTTATGTTTTGGCGGTCGCCCGAACGTCTCGGCAGCCTTTTTGGTTGTGGGGACTGTATAGGGTGGCGACGAAGTATTTAGTTGATTGCCCAAGCGATATAACAATTGCCCTTCTGTAGTCCAAAAAACAGTTATAAAGTGGCTAGTCTTTTTGGACTTTGGCGAGGGACATCTTGGCGCATGGCTAGGCGAGAGTTTTTGAATGTGAAAAGGTGGTGGATGTCATTAATTGCAGTTATAACTGTAAGGTGACAATAAAGAGGGGCATATCAGGGGGTGACTTTTCAGTGACGTGACAGAGAGAGGGAAAATGAAGGTTGGACACGTGTCATGCAAAGGGAATCTAAAAAGGCATCATTTTGGGGATACGACATGTCAGAGAAAGGAGAAAGAATTGTGGATGAACACAAATCGAAAAGGACTAAAAAATGAAAGGACATGATGGTAGTGGTACGTTACGATGGACGATGATGAATAAAAGAGTGACACATGTTCAGTTAGGAGAATGGGGAAGGTCGAGCCTTTTGGCTATATAAGAAAGGGGTTTGTTGGGAGGGAAGCATAGTGCTTTTGTTCAAGAGAGAAAGGAAAGAAAGAGAGAAAAAGAAAAAAGAAGAAAAAGGCCAGAGTAAGTTTGCTAGGTGCTTTAGGGAAGCGAGGGTAAGTGTTTGGTGGTGGGAGTGTCAAATAGTGAGAGGTATCGTAGCTTATGGAAGGTTTTTAATGAGTTTTGTGTTGTATTGGCAGCGATCGAGTAGGTAAAGATTCAAGCAAGGAGTGCTGTCATCATTGGGTTTGAGGAAGAAGCATTCTGGTAAGTTTTTAGTTTTTAGATTTTTGGTTTTCTGTTTGTGTTGGTTTAGAAAAGGTTCTTGTGAGTGGTGGATGGTGAGAAAGGGGGGAAATTATTGTCAAATTGGTTGCAAGGAAAAGTAGGTTGGAGGAAGCAGGGAAGAAAGTGAGGGGGATAATTGAAAGATTAAGTTAGGGAAATATGGGTGGTCGTGCAATGGTGAAAGAGAGAGATCTGATAAAAGCAATGACGACTAAGCAAAGTGACGAACAGAGGGTTGAACAGTGAGACAGAGAAGGGGCTGAAGAGATGATGAGCGATATGAAAAAAGTGGTGGTAGGTTTGGACACAGAGCCTGTAGAGAGATATACTTGTTCTGTGAATATGCAAATGGTCCAAAGGTAGATGTATGATAAAGACGTTGATCTAGAAAGATACAAAATAGCTAAGGCAGAGATAGAGCATAGGGCCACGTTCACTAAAGGAGACAGTGCGGCGTTTTATCTTTATATTTTTAAAGGTGGGTTTCATCTACCATTGTAGCCATTTTTTTATGTCATATTAAGGATGTGCAATTTGTCGCCCAGCCAGCTGAAGCTAAATAGTTGGGTGATCCTGGTTACGTACTTCCTGGTGTGCAAAGAAAAGAGATGGCTGCCTTCAATAGGGGTGGTGAATGAGATATATTTCCTTAAGCAAGGCGAGCTTTGCTTATACTTTCTACTAGCCAGGGAAGGGGAAATTGATAGTAGACCTTCCGTCAAACGCCCATATGAAGAGGGAGCAGTTTTTTATTGTGAAAAAATGGCAGGCACAGATTAGGGTTTTTTGATCCAGTAGGGTCGAAGGGCGTGGTCGAGTAACGATAAGCCAAGCCTAAATGGCGTGGGGCGGGAGCAAGTGGAGTTCTATAGGAGCGATCATGTGAGCAGCAAAAAGTACTTGACGCTTTAGAATGTTCAAAAAGGCTGTTGAGGGTGAGACTTTTCAGACGTGCCAAAACGGCTAGTGTGAGCCCCAGGTCAGCGAATGAGAAGGCTTCTACCGAAACATCAGAGTAGTATGGCCTGTAAGTGTATTTAGTGTGTTTGGGCGGTGTGCGTATATTTTGTTATGCAGTGTTTTAATGATAATTTTTTCTGGTTATAGGTAAAGGTGTGGTGGAGGAGGGGATGGAAGATGTAGTAGAAGTGAAAGGAAAAGGGGTCGGAATGTCTACCCGCCGTATTGGCAAGGAGGATGTGGAAGAGTCATCCGTCGATCGGTCGAGTAAAGGAGTAAGGGGGAACCATCCATCCACTCAATGGGTTGAAAAGAGTATTTCCTTAGGTTTTTGTTTCTAAATCAAAAAATTGGTAACTTATAAAGGTTTTGTGTTATGGTTGGGCAATGATGGATGTAATTCAAGCAACTTTAGCAGAACGGGCAACCGGACAAGCCACTGCAAAAAGGGCAATTATGCGTCAGCACAAAGGAAAGAGAAAGGTGGGAGAGCAGCAGGAGGAGGCCATATCTAAGCTAGTGACATTATTGTAGAAAGGTGGTCCAGTGGTTGTGTTTATCGCAATGACTGCTGTTGTTTCTGTGGCGCCTGTGGGGTAAAATGGGTGGGGACTTTGTCTCGATGAGTGGGGGGATCATCGCAGCAAAGCAATGCATCTGTTAGGCCGCCTTTGGTTCATGGTGGTTTGAGTGCTGGGAGCAAAACAGCGTTTGAAATTCTCAAAAAATGGAGAGTGCCAGATGCTGAAGCGGCCTTTAGGTGGGCCATAAAAGGGGTGGCTTTTAGGGATAGAGAGTTTTTGAGCAAGAGAAACCCTACACAAAATTTGAACGCTACACTGGTTGGTCTGATAGAGGTAAGGATTGTGTGAGAAATGCACTAAGTAGTGTAGGGAAATGCATATGATGTTGATGGTTTGGTGTATTTTAATGCAGGCACTTAATTGCCAAACATCTTATACATGCCAAATGACAAGCTAGCAAGAGAAATTCAACCAGTAGGCGTCAAAAATAGTAAAGCTGAACGCCCAAGTGCTAAAGCACAAGAAGGCGAACGCTAAGCTGGATGCGTCGTTGAAAGAGATTAAAGAGAGGCGGTTGTTCGATATTGTGAAGCTACTTCTTAAAGGGGAAAATGTGAGGTGACGACTGAGGAGTCGATGAAAAAGCTCAAGGAATGTGATACAGAGTTGCAGTTGGCCAAGTCTAGGGTCGTTGAATTGAAGGCGTAGCTTGGCAAGGTTGAAGCTCATCGCCAGGTAGAGATAAAGAAGCAGGAGGAGAAAAAATTTGACAAGCTATTTCCTGCTGTAGACTCTTATAGACACAACACTCTTTATGGGGTGCAATTGTTACGGGGTCCCCTTGATCTGAAAGCAATCGACTTAGGTCGATTGCATACGTCACCTGTAGGTTTTAACGTGTTGATGCCTAGCCAACAAGAGGTGGAAGAAGGGCGATCAAGGGATGTAGATTTGTTTACTCCTGTGCCGAAGGAGACCAAGGTGGGAAAGTTTGGTGGTGAGCCTAGTGAGCAGGCTGTTTCGTAGGCTAGAGATAACTAGCTGCTCTTGTAATACGCCTGAGAGGCTTTTTTTTCTTAAAAACTTTTTGTAAGTATCATTGATAAATAAATAAAAATATGATTTTTGTGTTAAATGATTGTGTGGTATGAGATACTTAGTCATTTTTTCAAGTAAGTAGTTGTGAGCCCTGTAGTAAGGAAATGGTGTTTTGGGGGGGCCTTGGTGCTGATTGAAGTGACTTGGTGTCACTTTATAGGCCTTGATAGTCGAATCAGTCAACCAGGTGTTAGGCCTTTGGAAGTTGGATCAGGCGAGTAGGTGTCGTTTACAGAATTTAGTGTTACGTTTAGGATGACTTATGAGAGATATGATTACTTGTTGGAGAGCCATTATGGTGATCTTTATGTCAGTGATAATATGTGGGCCTTGGTGGCCATCAGGGTGACTGGGTTTCGCGAGTAAAAAGGTGACTCAGGGTTGGGCGAGTAAGTGTCCCATCCCAAAACGTAACGTTTTGGGGCTTGTGTGGTGAGTCGTATAACTAAGCTTCATAATTTTTGGCCTTGAAGGCCATTAAGGAGACTAGGCATCACGTGTTAAAAAGTGTATTTAAGATGTTTGATAAGTTTCTGAGAGATAAGAACTATGTTTTTTTTGGTAATAAAAAAAGTGATAAGTTTTTAGGAAAAATATACTTATAGGTAGTATTTTTTTAAGTGGACAACATTCTATATGTTAAGAAAGATTTGACCATTCATATCTGCTAACTTATATGCCCCAAATCCAAGAACTGTGGCTATTTGATAGGGTCCTTCCTAATTTAAAGATAGCTTCGTTCGTTCTCTAGCAGGTTGACTTGCTTCACAATTTTGGAGAACAAAGTCGTCAACTTGGAACTGTCTATTGTAAACACGGCGATTGTAATATCTAGAGGTTTGTTACGCCTGGATCGCCATTTTGATGGCAACATCTTCTCTGCCCTCTTCTAGTAAATCAAGGTTGGCCTTTAGGTGCTCAGAATTGAGTTGTTCATTAGTGTTGGTAGTGCATAAGCTTTGAACTCCTATTTCAGCAGGAATAAACTGCTTCAGTACCATAAATGAGGCTAAAAATGATGGCTATAGTTGCCTGGGTTTTTGTTGTTCGGATCATCCAAAGTATACCAAGTGTTGCTTCTGCCCATGTAACCTTCGCGTTGTCTAGTTTTTTCTTTAATGGTTGCAGGATATTCTTGTTCATGGATTCTACCTGGCCGTTCGACTAGGGGTGAGCAATGAAGGTGTGGACTAGATTAATGTGGAACCTCATATAGAAATCATGCAACTTATTGGCTAAAACCCGTTTTCCGTTGTTCACTATGATGACGTTTAGGTATCCCAAATCTATAAAAAATGTATTGCCAAATAACTTTCCATTGTTCGGGCAGTGATGGTAGTAACGGGTTCAGCTTCTACCTATTTGGTGAAATAATCGCATGCAACAATCAAGAACTTGTGTTGGGCGTTGCCAAAGGGAAGGGGCCCAAATGTCTATCCCCCAAATACAGAATGGCCATGGGCTGAAGATTTGTTTTAGTGCTTTTGCAGGCTGGTAGGGAATTGGGATGAATCGTTGGCACTTGTCACATTTTTTGACGAATGCAGTCGCATCCTTTCTTATCGTAGGCCAAAAAAAGCCTTGTCTTAGCACCTTGAGCGCCAAAGCTCTCCCTCCGAGGTGATGGCACATATGCCTTAATGTATTTATCTAAATAGTAGTTGGCTTTTTAAGGACTGGGTATCTAAGTAAAGAAAGAGAAAAGGACATTTTGTATAAGATATTATCATTAATTGTATATCTAGCTGCTCGTTTTTTAAATCATCTCCATTGTAGAGGGTCGGTTGGGGCTTGATTATCTTTGAGGAATGAGATAAATAGTGTCATCAATTTTCCTCAACGTCATTGTTGATTTTGTGTATACACCTGTCGTTGTTGGGCTTTTGGACATACTCGAGTAGGATTTTTCCCCTTTATAGAGAAATCCATACTGCTTGCCATTTTAGACAAACTTTAGCTCTATAGTTCTTTTCTCTAGGGATTCGTTTAATGGTGATATGAATCAATCTTTGGGCCAACCTTGTAATCACATTGTGGTATTTGGCGAGCAGCTCATCTTTTACTTCATATACTCCGTTAACTTGGTTGGCAATTAGCTAAGAGTCTCTGTGAAAGATAAGGTAGTTAGCACCAACGGTTTTAGCTCCATGCTGACGATGAACACGTCGTATTCAACTGTATTGTTTGATGTTGCAAACTGAAAAGACAGATCATATTGCCATTCTTGGCCGTGGAGGTCAAGTAATAAAACTCCTGCACTGCCTTTTTTATTGCCAGATGACAGATCCATATAGATGGTCCAAACGTCAGCTTGGCTATCAGGGAAAGGTTCTGTAACCTTGATCATTGCTGGTTAAGGTGTTGTTTGGGGATGACTCTTTTGACATCTGGAAAGAGTATTCGGCGATGAAGCCTGCTAAACTTGTGCCTTAATTACTTTTCTATGGCTGTAGGTCAAGCCAAATTCTCTAAGTTCGACACCCCAATGAATCATTCTTCTTGCTAAGTCTACTCTGAGAAAGACATCTTTGAGAGGGTGGTCTGTCAGGATGATGATGGGATGTACTTGAAAATATTATCTAATTTCCTAGCGGCCACAATAAGGGCGAAGACCAGCTTCTCTATCTTGGTGTAACAAAGCTCTCCGGCTTGGAGTACCCTACTAACATATGAAACATGGTATTGCTGCTTGGCTTCTTCTCTCACCAAGACAGCAATGGTAGTCTCGTTAGATGTGACGAGATATATATATAGCTGCTCACCTTGTTTGGGGATGGCTAGCATGGATAGAGTGCTTAAGTATTCTTTAAATTTATCAAAGGATTACTGGCATTCCTTGATCCATTTGTACGTGGTTGCCCCTCTTAGCAGTTTGAAGAAGGGTAGATATTTGTCAACGGATTTGGAAATAAAGCAATTTAACGTTGCTACTCACCCTGTCAATCGCTGCACTTCCTTATTGAATTTTGGAGGGCTCATCTGGAGTATTGCACTGATCTTTTTAGGGTTTACTTCAATCCCTCATGATGAAATTATGAATCTTAGGAATTTTCCTACAGAAACACCCAAAACACATTTAAGCGGGTTAAGTTTCATTTTTGTATTTACGGAATATGTGGAAGATTTATGTTAGGTCTCTAATATGCTGGTGGAGGAAAGGACTTTTGACTAGCATATCATCAACATAAATTTCCATGGATCAACCGATTTGGTGTTTAAAAAGTTTGTTGACCAAGAGTTGATATGTGGCTTCAGCATTCTTTAGGCCAAAAGGCATAACTTGGTAGCAGAAGGTACCATCTTCGATGATGAATGCTATTTTATCTTGGTCTTGGGGATCTATTCTTACCTGGTTATATCCAAAGAAGGCGTCCATGAAGCTTAAAAGCTTATGACTTGTAGAGGCATCCATTAATTGATTGATAGTTAGGAGTGGGTAGTTGTCCTTTGGACAAGCTTTGTTGAGGTCAGTGAAGTCAACACACATACACCACTTGCCAGACACCTTCTTGACCATAACCATATTGGCTAGCCAATCAGGGTACTTGACCTCACAGATATAGTTAGCTGCCAACAGTTTGTCAACTTCTTTGCAAATGGCTGTGAGTTATTCCAAGGTGAATCAATGGTTTTTTATTTGATAGGTATGGCTCGAGGGTCTACATGTAGCGAGTGCATGATGACGGCCACATCTATCCTTGGCATATCGGCTGTTGACCAAGCGAAAACATTTGCATTATCCCTAAGGAATTTTACGAGAAGATTTTTTTTCTTTTGGGCTGAAGGAAGATCCAATGTTAGTGGATAACTCAGGGTTTGAATCGTAGAGGGTCAGCTTTTCTGTATCTTCAGTCAGCTGAGGCTTATGGTCATCAAAGCCACTTCGGGTGTCAAGGTTTTCAAGTGTGATTACTTCTGGTTGGGTGAACGTAATGACATTGACTGCCAGTTGATCTGCGCTACAGTTTATGGTAATTATTCGTTATGGCCAGATCAATTAATAAGAAGTGACATTGACGGGTGGTCTACTAGTTGGATCTCATGTATCTAATTCCCGTCGATGTGAGGAACATAACGGTCAAGCAGTAAACAGCCGTGACCATTTGAGTTGTCTTCATGAGCAGTCTGCCTAGGATGACATTGCAGGCAGAATGTTGATCAACCATGAAGAAGTCAACCATAGTGGTAATTATGTGATTGCCATCGCCCACTATAATAGGAAGTGTAATCGTCCCTTTAACTGGGATTGGCTGATTGACAAACCTGTATATTTGAGAGGACGACATTAGATCACCGACGTTGAATTCTATTTAGCGGAGGGCATCCCATTATAGAACTTCGACTGCCCTGCCATTGTTTATAAGGATCCTATTAACTTGATAGTTGCCTATAGTGGTGGAAATAACGATTGGGTCATTTTCGTGATCAGATAGGAGGTGAGAATCTGCCTCATTGAAGCTGACATCCCAATTGGGTTACTTGAGGTGCTTAGAGGCCACCTCCACTGCCATGACACTTCGTAAGTAGGACTTGCATTTTAACTTACTAGTAGCCTATTCATCTGCTAGGCAGACAATCACGTTTATGATACCAACAATCGATCGTTTATTGGGAGCGGTTTTTGGTTGTCTGTTGGGCGAACGTGCTCGATTTTTGTTATTCATTTCTTTTTTAACAAACTGCTTGATTTCACTTTTCTTCACTAGTGATTCGATTGCATTTTTTAGGCTGATGTAATCCTCCGTTACATGCTTTATGTCATTGTGAAAGTTACAGCGTTTATTAGGATCGTGCTTGTTATGGTCTCCTTTCATTGGCAAAGGGTGCTTAATTAGACCCTCTCGCATGATGATCTTGAGAATTTGCAATCTAGAGGTGGTTAAAGGAGTGTAGGACTCATACTTAGTGTGTGGTGAAAGCCATGCTCGTTTCCTGTTGGGGTTGTTTTATGATGTACCGATTTGGGCATCTTTAGGGTGTCAAGGACTAGAGCGATCAAGCCACCGATTCGCTTTCGGACCTCAATTGCCCTTTTACTCTCTATCTTAAATTTTTGTTCATCAATTTGCGATTTCAATTTCTTTAGCTTCTGCGTATTTCTATGCCTTTTCGTAAAACTGGTATAACTTCACGAGCTAAGTGTCGGTTAAAGCGTACTTCAGGTATTTATGGTGGACGCCTACTATAAAGGCTTGGGTAGCCCTCTTATCATTGAGATCTCAAACTTCCAAAGTGGTGGCGTTACAACGTTCAATGTAATCACGAATTATCTCTTCATGATTCTATTTAATTGCCATCAAACTGGCTGAGGTTCTGATTGCTATTTAGCAGCTATTGAAATAGGCGAGGAAGTGTCTGCCTAGCTGGTCAAAGTTCGTGATGGAGCCTAGGTTCAAAGAATATCACCATGTTCGAGCTAGTCCTCGGAGCATTGTTAGAAATATGTGACATTGTATGGTATCTGGAAAATTGCACAGATTGTGAAATGAACGAAAGTGAGGTGGTCAGCTGCGTCAATCTTGCCATCATAGGTGTCGGAAGAAAGCTTAACTTTCTAAAGGATAGTCACTTGGTGAATGTCGGGTGAAAGAGGCTTATGCTTTTTAGCTAGCCATTCTCAATTGTCTTTCTGGGGCTCTCGGAGTTCTTTGATTTCCTGTTTGAAGGCAACTACTTGCTGGGCAAAGTCTAAAGGCGGAGGTGGCTGGTGGTATCCGCTAGTGTGGTAGGAGGTCCTAGGTGGCATTTATCTCAGAGCTGACATGGAACATGAACTTTCCTCTACGATTGGACGGGTTATACGGTTGGGTGCAAAGGGTCGGTCTTGTGGTCCCGAGTTTGGGATGTTTTCAGTATGTTATGTTAGGCGATCAATAGGTCGCGTGTTTTGGTAGTTGGTTTGGGAATTGACAAGTTATGCTAGTTGATGCTGGGATTGCTGGATGGCGGCCAACTGGTTGGTGATGGCTTGGAATTGGGCTTGGTAGTGGGCGTGATACTCAAATTGGCCGAGTGGCGATGATAAGGCTAGCCAAGTCATCGCGTGTTTGTGTGATGGCATAAAGGTGTTGAAGTAAGTAACTGGGGGCATTGGGGCATCAACAGGTATATGGACAGTGTTTGTAGCAGCATTAGTGGCTATGACAGTGTTGCTTGGGCCTGTTGGTTAATCATGGTGGGGAACGACGGTGGTTACTGATGAAATCAATCCTATCAAATTCTGATAATAGGCTAGTGGTGGGTGGGTCAACCAAGAGGGGAAAGGTATGGGTATTTGAGTGTGTGACGAACTAGGAATTGTGGGGGTTGGTGGAGCTACAATTTGGTTTTTTGCTTCTGGTGATGGTGAAAGGTTTTGTGAAATAGCGTCAGCGTGTTGGTCAGCCATGGTTTTTTTGCTCTGTTCCAATAGACGTAGCCAATTATTGATATTCTTTTTGCAAAAGGTTGATTGTGGCACTGTAACACAGAAAGAGTCAGAAGGGTGCTGTATTTGGTGCTCCAGGGCACTCTACGATGGCTAATTTAGTGGGTAGAATTTTTACACTAATATGGCAAAGAAAGCTTAGAATGGGAAGATATGCCTTACCTTTGAGTTTGCTTACCCCTTTTATAGGCATTGTTGGGGGACATGGTGTCAGGTGATTTGACAAGAGGACAGCTAGCGCCGAGCTAGCTATCAGGCTATAGTGCCCTGTGGTTCGCTCTATCAATCGATTGCCATTCAGGAGATGTCAGTCCTAAGGTCATGCTGCTCTCGAGTGGTCACATCGATGTCACCTTATGTTTAGCAGTCGCTCGGATATCTTGGCAGCCTTTTTGGTTATGGCGACTGTGTGGGGTGGCGATGAAGTATTTAGTCAATCGCCCAAGCGGTATAACAATACTACTACTAATATTTTAATAGCGAGGTGGATCACACTATTTAGTGAGATGCAAAGTGCTGTTAATGTTGTAATAAAGTAGCTCAACATTAAAGAGTATGGGGTGAGTGTTGACAAAAGGCATGCGACCACCACCAACGTGGAGGAGATCCCATTGAATCCTCTTGATATACTCTTGTCATTGAAAAGAACAAAAAAATTTCTAGAATTTTAACATATCACCATGTGGGAGGCCACGTGTTCGATGTGGATAAGGGAAAAAAAGAATATAAAATATGGGTGAACATGACCTTTAATAAATTGAAGAAAAATAAACTAATTCTAGCGAGTATAGAATAAAAAAAATTTTGTCTATGCAATTTATAAATTTATTAATTGAGTTTGATATTATAAATTAAATAATAATTAAAAAATATAAAAATAAGTAAAATTATAAAATTTAAAAAATAAAATATAAAGTAAAAGTAGTTATATTTTAATTTTTTTATAAAAAAATAAAGTAGAAGTAGTTATCTTTCAATATATAAAAATAAGTAAAATCATAAAATTCAAAAAATAAAAAATAAAGTAAAAGTAGTTATCTTTTAACATTTATTTTTATAAAAAATTTTTATTTTACAAAAACTTACCAATTATTCTAAAAAGAAGTACCCATTCGAAAAAAACTTTCAATTCTTCAATAAAGTACTTATTTTATTCGTACTAGAATTTATCACAATCATAAAGTTGTTGAAAAATATGTATTGTTTAAAAATATTATATTTTAAAAAGAATATTACATTAAAAATAAGTGAATTTTTAAATAAGTAGATATTTTCTAAAAAATTTTAAAATAAGTAAAAACTAAAAATGATAAGTAGTATTTTAATAGATAATATTTTGATAGATAGTATTTTTTTATCCCTAAATTCATTTTAGTAGTATTATTTTTAATTTTTAATTTTTATATAAATTTTGTAATTGCATTAGTGTCATTTGACTCGTGACACCAATTCAGTCACTCCTATAATAATTAGTATAAATAACTTCTTATCTTTAAAAAAACTATCTACTCTTCTTAATATATCTTAAAATAATTAACCACATTTTCTTAAATATTAGTATTTGTTGATGCAAGGATTGTCGGACTGTGCCGCTAGAAGGTATTATCCACTTTGGAACAGTCATGGACTGTCCTCATGAATTTGTCCTTTGAGAAAAGGCACCTCGACAGGGGAAGGGTGGCCCTTGCTTTATAAGCCACAGTCCATATCCTTGTCTAATCGATGTGGGATTGTTGTCTTGCCCTAACACTAGCCCCCCAGGCAGGGGTGTGGACTGTGTAGGTTCCTAGAGATGGCGTCAATTATTGATGCAAGGATTGTCAAACTATGCCCGCTATAAGGTATTGTCCACTTTGGAGCAGTCATGGACTATCCACACAGATTAATCAAGGATATGGATTGTGGCTTATAAAGCAAGGGCCACCCTTTCCCTATTGAGGCAGGCTTATAAAGCAAGGGCCACCCTTCCCTTATCGAGGCACCTTTTCTCAAAAGGCAAATCCGTGAGGACAGTCCATGACTGCTCCAAAGCGGATAATACCTCATAGCGGGCACAGTCCGACAATCCTTGCATCAACAATTGGTGCCGTCTGTGGAAACCTACACAGTCCACACCCTTGCCTGGGGGGCTAATGTT